>CAHIKZ030000954.1:767500-947500 GCA_903632075.3 Acanthosepion pharaonis | reverse complement strand
TTCCAATGTTCCTGCCACTTTAAAAAGAAAAAATACCAAACATTTATATTTTGGGATCGCCATCAGCTGCTTTGTCACGATTTTGAACCAGGCTGGATAGTCAGGAGTGAGCATCTCCAGCTTAAATATAAGAGTAACAGAAAAAAAATCAGTCGAATATTTACGTAGATTTACTCACAGTTTAATACGCCAGAAGAAAAAGAACGAAATAAGTTATAAACTCTTTAACAGCTTCACATATCTAAAGACATGTACTGCAGCTGTAACAATGTTGATATGTCTAGAAGAATAGAGCCTGACCAAGTCCATCTTTCTTCAGGCTGGTTTTAAATTATTGTCCTTTTTTTTTAGACTGGTTACCACCTTAAGGCAAGAGAGCCCAGTCTATCATGCTATTTAACCCATAGCTGGAGAATGGTGAATTCATGCCTTTTCTAAGTAAGCCAATGAAACAGAATCAAATTAAATTAAGGCCTAAATATTCTGCCCAGTGCCCTACTTGGTGGCTGAGATTGTTTTAGCACATACATGAAAAGATTTTGAATGCAGATTTTCATGGCATATATTCTTTCTCCATTGAAAAGATTATCGTAGCAAGATCTTTTAATACGCTATTTGACAGATTAAAATAAGCTTAGAAAATATCTTTTTAAAAATAAATCCGTCGGAAACGTATGTCGGATCGCTCAGAAATTAGTAATATATATATATATATATATATATATATATGTATGAGAGAGAGAGAGAGAGAGAGAGAGAGGGGGGGGAGACAAGGGAGAGAAAGCATGACAACGTTTATTACAATGACACCTTATCACATAAATAGCAAAGAAACAAAACCACTGACAACAAAAAAGGTTAGAGAAAATATCAAGATTAAGTGTCATTAGAGTCATAGAACTACATTTACTTCAGCTGTAGCAGCTGGATGTGTAGCCTGACGGAGTCCATCCCTCTTCAGGCCTTTCTCCAAGTCTTGTTGCTCTACTAAAGTTATAGAGTTCAGTCTGCTTTGCTATTTAACCCATAGCAGGAGGAAGACATATCCAAGCTTTTTCCATGAGTATGAGTACCAAGCGAACATAACAGATTTTCATGACGTATTCTCTGTCCATTAAAAAGATAGGAGTTACGTAATCTTCTAATACGCTATTTTAATATATGACAGATTAAAATAAGCTTAGAAAATATCTTTTTAAAAATAATCCCTTGGAAATTTATGTAGCGTCACTTAGAGTTTAATCATCGTCGCTGGCTTTATCTTGTATCCAAGAATTTAATTCTCTACTGATCGCTTGCTTTCTGATGATGGCGTTGATGACTACATTCACCGCCAACATGCAGGTTCTAGAAGCTTCCAGTTTCACCAAAACCTGCTCCCGTCATCGATTCTCTGTCGTCGTTCGTCTTTGCAAGATTTGGTTAAAGGTGACAAAAAAAAAAAAAAAAAAAAGGAAAAGAAAAAAAAAACATTAGAAGAAAGTGCTGATGGTGTTAATTTGTTTAAGGTGGACCTCAACTTGCCAGGAAGTGACCCACACACTTAATTTCATGGCATTCCTTTACAGCTCGTATGGAATGAGGCATGCAGAATCCAGTTATGAAACTGTAACGGACTGTCGCTGACACTTATAATTTCGAGTGGCGCCTTCTGTAGCATGTCTGTCATGCGTAGTCCTCTTCAATAATTGAAATCTGTTGTAATCTTCATCCGCTTGTTACTCCGATGCTGTGTTTAGAGTTTAATAAACCAGAAGAAAAAGAACCAAATAATCATAAAATCTGTAAGCACGTCATGTCATGAGTCCCGTAATTCATTAGTATCGTTGGGGAACACACGTAATGCAGCTGTTGCAGCAATGGTGTGTCTAGGGTAAGATCGCCTGACGAAGCCCATCTCTATTCAGACTGTTTTTTTTTTTAAATTCGGAGTTTTTTTTTTCTTAAATTATTCACTATCTAAGACAAGAGAGTATAATATTTGCTGCTTTTTAGCGCATAGCGGAAGGAATTTCAATTCATATTTTTTCCAAGGGCGTTAGTGTAAATTCAACGGAAAAGAAAAGAGGGGGACTTTAACTCAGCACGCCGATTTCACTTTCCGTGCCGATAAGTATTACCCCCATCCACGCAACGTCAAGATCTGTAACATGACCACCCTTAAAAAAAAAAAATTCCTCGTGGCACTGAAGATCTTTCGAATCAATAAAAGAATGTTATTTTGGCGAATGATTCTCGGTATCCAAACAAAACGTAACAAGCATAATATCAGTCATTTATGTGTCATGCGTGTAACACGATCATGTATCTTTCGATACATGACTGACGAGGCAGATTTTTTCCAGCATTAGTCAGGGGGGGGGGAGAAAACGAGGATTCATATCTTTCCTAAGGTTATTAGCGCATAAGTGAACATAATGGATTCGACTGGAATTCGAACTCGGCTCTCCGATTCCTCAGTCCGAGTTCTTATCCATTACTCCACAATACTTTTCACTCTTTCGGTCAACGTGCTGATCTGTAAGCCATCTATGCGTCAAATAACAGGGCTAACTCGGGTCACTTACACTGACGGGGGAACCAATCTAGGAAAAGGAAAACTCCGAAATCCAAAACTAGCCTGAAGATGAATGGGTTATTTCAGGTTATCTTACCTTGGATAGTCCACTGTTGTCATAGCTGCAGTACTTGCAATGCTCCGAGATTCTGGTGCAGTATGGGATTTGTGGTATGACCTGACGTGATGTAATTTTTAAAAAATCATTTTAACCCCAAGCAAATCACTAAAGCCACTAAGACACAAGGGGTTACTGAATATGAGAAAAATATATTAATGATTTCACCCAAGATGCAAAGGGTTACTGAGTTTTAGAGAATATGCGATAAAAAGAACATTGTTAAGGAAAGAGAGAACACGTGAAGAATAAGAATTAAGAAAGATAATGATTGACTATTGCATTTAAATCTTTGAAGTTAAACTAAAAAGTAACAAGTCAGAAAATAGTTCCACAATCGAGAAGTGCGAGAGAAGAAACTGTTAGTATAGAACTTACGGTTACATATAGCCATTTCAACTTTAAAATAATGAGGCCTTAATTTTATAGTAAAATTTTAAAGTATGTTTTAAATGTTTTCCCTTTCAAATCCATCAAAAATTATTTTTCTGTAAAAATGCATTGTAAATATTTTCCCTTTAAAATACGCATAATTTTTTTTTCATCGAGTTAAATTGCAGTCTCTATTAATTTGAAGCGGCAACTAATCCAAGAGAATGAAAACTAAATCCAAAACCTGAATAGGCATGGACTGTCAGGTAGTCTTGTTCTAGATATACCAATGCTATGATTTTCTAAGCGTAGCTCTGATGTGGCACAAGGCCGAAAGTATGGAGCATCCAGTGAGGATCGAACTCACTAGTCGTAATTGTTCTAGCGAGACAACCTTGCTAACCATTACACCACGTCGAAGTGACTAAATGATTTTTCAAGCGTAAATTATATATGGCACAAGGCCGAAAGTGTGGAGCACTAACTGAGGATCGAACTCAGTCGTAACCGTTCTAGCGAGACAATCATTACACCACTGCTTCTCTGTGTGTGTATTATATATCGTACCACAACGAGCCTGGTGGGTCATAGGCGTTATGACGTGACCGATCTGTGAAGGCGAGACAAAGAACGTTTCACGTTTATTATTCGTACGAATAATGTTAAACTGTGGTTTGAAATGCAATAGCTATGAGAGTGACGCCAGGGACAAAAGGCTATTTAGAAGCGTTTAAAAAAAAAAAAAAAAAAAAAAAAAGTTTAAGTTTGCGGTTTAAAAAAATGAGGAGATCCGGTCGGGAAATGAACGGTGAGAATCTGAAGAGCTATTTGTGACTGTTTGTCAATGACAACGGGACCCCATTTAAAAAAAGAAAAAAAAAAAGAGGAGAGAATTTGGCGTAGTAACAAAATGAAGTAATGAGGCAGGAAAACTGCTGACTGACTTCCTGTTTGAGAAAGAATGGAACATCCCCGACCCAGCCCAACACGCACTATCTTTCTCTTTATCACGTCATCTGTCTTTTTTTTTCGACTCATTTATAGAAGTGCGGCATGAAGTCTTTAAGGTCAGTGGATTGGCAAAGAGGGTAAAAAAGTACTGATTATATGTATATAGTAGTACAAAATGCATACAGTAAGTCTGATAGTCAAAAAAAGAAGTGGAGAGAAAGGGAATAAAGTTAACAGATTTTCTAAGCGTAGTTTAGATGTGGCACAAGGCCAAAAGTAACATCGAAATCACTACTCAGTCGTAATTGTTTTAGCGAAACAAGCTTGCTAAACATTAGACCACGCCCTAACAAATTCTAATATAGATCCACAGCTGTGGATCTCCCACTGATGATATATGCACTACAGGGGAATTTTGGAGCCACCCTGCTTTTCTTAAAGAAACAAAAACACGACAAAAAAATCTAAAAATATTTCATTTTAAGATATTATTTAAAGAAATGCAGGGTATCCACAAACTTTTTGCCTATAGTGTAAATAAAATTGTTTTATAGACAGTAACATTTACAGAGGGCAAACCACCTGCATACGGATAGAAAATTAGTAAATATACAAAAATAGATGCGTAAGACAATGAAAGGTTTTCTCACCGGGTTTATTTAACCAATAAAACCTGTGATCCCAAGAGTAGCCCTGTGAGGATTTATGACTCGTAGACACAATCTTAACAACATAAGACACGCTAACAAGAACGCACTGGTGGCTGAAGCAAAGAAAGTGTTGGAACTGCTGGACAAGTTAGTAAATGAAAGCAGGAAGAAAGAGTTAACCATAGTCAAAGTAACTAAAGCCGAGCTGCCAGATTAGGACCAATAATATTGTTGATTCTTCTTTGGATTTTACCAAGAATCTCTAAATATACAGCAAGAGCGGCGAACCTTATGTGGCAGCAATATTTGAGGCATGGACGAATAGTAAACTTATAAATATGTAAAATAGATTCAAGAGAGATGAATTGTCCAGTACAAAACAGTGAAACAACATTCTTAGCAGCAAAGCGACCAATGAATTCAATGTAATCTTTCCACTTCATATCAGACGAGAATGTTAACCCGAAAAAGCGCAATGAGTCACTTTCATAAGCGTTAGTATCAGCCAAGCTGATGGGAAGTGCGAGATGTGGTCTTTCAGGTGTGATTGACAGAGACTTCAATGCAACTTGCGTTTGAGAATTGTAGATTCAATTCTATTCGCACGGAATTCCCTGAAGCACTTCTTCAGAGGATTTCAAGTATTCGGCGCAAGAATCGTTGATTAAAGATGCTCAAGCTGCTTCAAGTGGTCGCGATAGACTCCCACCCCCGTTTTACATGCATACAATAATGACGTTAAGACACAACAATAGTCTACCGCGTTCTCAATTACTTCCACGCTGCCTCCATTGTGACAGCTCAAACCGCATCCATCACTGTCACTTTTGATGTTCCGCGCAACCTATGGTCAAAAGAGATTAGCGACTGTTTTGGGACGAAATTTCAGATTGGTTGTTTCTTCTCTCTACACCGGTTTCTTAGTATTTATCGTTTTTCTCTTCCCTGTATCCGTTTCCTTCCTTCATTCATTCATTCATTCATTCATTCATTCCACAACTGTACGTCTCGTATGATGTACCCCTGCAGTAGACACCTCTCATCTCCACGATGGTCTACTTATAATCGCAAGTCCCCAATCACTTGCCCGGATGATAGATATATTAGACATACGGGCACCTCAGAATGGAGTAACAACACACCCGGATGCCCCTCCTCGATTCCGTCGAACTACGCTAATATTGTGTAAAATTGCTAATGACACAATTTCTTGTGGGACAAGAAAGAAAGGTCTCTTTTGACGGAACGACGTACTCGCCTTCTCTCAAATTGAAGTCCTACATGCCAGACAAAGACGAACTCTCTTAACGTCAAGAATAAGGCAATTCTTGGTCACCATTTCTGCCATTCGACTCTGCTTTTGGTTCTGCTACACAACCTCACTGTTCAGTGAGCATCTTCTCGATCGTGTGTTACCAGGATAAACAAAAAATCAACTACGGCTATTGCATACAAAAGATATTTGACTTGATGTAAATCCTTCCTATTGCAGGCAGGTACATTTTCATAGATTTTTCGAGACTTATTCTAAAGACAAGAAGAGTGCAAGCACGAGCGAAAACGTTCATTAGGAGCTGCAGATAAGTCACAAGATGACGTTAATCTGCATGCAATAAGTCTCATATAAAAGGTTAAGAGATGCATCTTGGTCGACATTCAACTGATATCAAATACATTCCCAAAAGTACGGTAGCGGATATATGCAACATCATCGTCGTTGAATGCCATGTAATACACAATTGTAAAACAAAGAACAACTAAGCTATGAACAGAAATGTCTCCCTGCTTCACTCCATTTTTTTTTCAAACGCTTCAGTCAGCATACCACCAACATTTACCAACATTTTCATGGCATTAAATGATTTTATTTGGGCCTGAAGCACCGGCAGTTATACGACAACCGCCAGTAAAACTAAAACCCAGAAACTCCAAAGCAAGCCACCCATTGTCTCCAAGTAGGGAAAAACAAAAAGTACAAAAAATAAAAGATCAAGTGCCATTTAGTCGAAAATTAGGGAATTCCGGTCGTGGGCCGCATTCTTGAATAGAATGTTATAAACTTGCTGTTGTGATGTAGAGATATGCGGAGGGGCAACAGTAGAAAGTCAGTGGGCTAGTCACGAGCCGCCCGCCGAGATCTGGAGACAGTTGTTGTCAATGATGGGTAGAGGAGCAATTGATGTTCTCATTGGTGAAAGTCAAGATCTGGTCCGTTAGTCTGTCGTGAGAGAAGGCAACAGTCGCAGCGAAAATGCCCCAAATGTCATTTAACTACCCAAGAAGCAGGTTCAGGTGAATCTATGAATACCCAGTATACTAAAAACAGAATTCGTGCTTTTTTTTCACGCTGTGAACGATATTCCGACTTCAATTCTTTGCTTGAACATAAAGCGAACCGTTCCCAGTTTTTGTTTGCACCGACCCAATCACATCGTGAGTGACGTCCTCTAATCAGTGAAAAACAGACAAAGGATTTTTTTGTTTTTTGTTTTATTTATTTATTATTTTTTACAGATTATTTTTTTTTTTTACGATCTATCAACCCTTTCTTTGTTATTTAAGTCCGATACAGTTTTGGATTGTACGAATATTTCATTTTTATGAGTAAATTAACAATTTTTATAGGATTTCACTGATTTTCTACATACAAGTCCTACTTTGTAATCCATAGCTGGGAGTAGAAGTGACGTAATCGTATATAACCCAAAGATATTTGCACGTAAATGAATGTTAAGAACTCTACTGAAACTCGAACTCAGTTCTCAGATTCCTCAATCCGAGCTGCTACCATTACACCAACGGCACATCACCCTGACAGAGGGACGCCGATGTATGTTTTCAGTACCATGCATACTTCAAGGCTCTTCTAAGTGTCGTAAAGGTCAGTTGGCGGTGCCCATCTCTACTCCGAGTAACGCGTGACATATTGTACTAGGTTACACGGTACCAACTGCAGGGTGTAATCTGAGCTGACGTATTAGGAGAGATGAATTCAAACCTCTCTCAAAAAGTTAATCAAAACTACCTCGACTAGAATTTGTTAAATAACACATATGAGTGATAAGGCGGTTTTGTTTCTTATCGGAACGAGGAGTAATAAATCAAAAATAACAGTCCATTGTTTACCATGATCTGGCAAGACAATCTCTGCTTTCGATCCTCATCAAATGCCTTGTGAATATGATAGTTGTAATTTACTAATTTATTCTATGGGATTGTAGATGAGTGATTAGAAAGCTAGCGTACTGACAAGGGTCGATTAGTCAGAGGTGATTTCTTGATAAGGGCCTGGGAAGAAAATCCCAGCGAGAAGCATTGTTAGGTATAGCTTATCAATCCTTAGCAGAAAATCCAGAAAATATTTTCGCGTTGTAAGAATGTTGGGGTGATGAGAACGGTATACTAATACAAGTCTTACTATTTAACACATAGCTAGTAGGGAAGAAGAAGCGAATTCATATCTTTACCCAGGGTATTTAGGCTTAAGTGAATATAACGAACCCGACTGGAATGGGAACACTGTTTTCTGATTTCCAACTGCCAGTCGTTATTCATTACACCAACCGCACACCCAAGCTTACAGAGCATGGTATTCTCAAACGGTTACCAATCGAGGTACTGACCAAACTCGACATAGCTTAACTTCAGTGATCGTACGGAAACCAGGTTTCAACGTGATGTGGACATCATGCCTGATAACCATACAGCTGATTGGCCCAAACCTTATGAATGAATCATCCTGGGTATAAGGATAAACTATATCAGGCCCATGATGGGAAAGTTTTGAGGATCGTGGAACCACATCCTGATTGCCGTGGTTCCCAGGTCCACCCCGACCTAAGGTGGTAATACCTGTTAGGTACCCAGCTATGGGTAAATAGTGAATCCCCATACTGGGAGAAAAACATGAACATACAAAATGGTTTCCCATCGAAATAAATACAAGAAAATGCAATGCTACCACTGCTTGAAACAAAACGCACCCAGCCACTACTTACACTGCCGACTACTAGGCGTCTCACGACTTTGCTGTTTACCATTTAAACGTGCGTCATCATTCTCTGCACGACCGCCATCTTTTGCCACTTTATAAGAGAAAGTGATAATTCTCATTTTCCACGGTTTCATCATCTTTTCATATCCTGGTGAGGATTAATTCACCACAATTTCTTTCAAATGTGACTAGCTGAAAAATAGTGTGCGTGTAAAATGCACGAGGGTGCAGCCTGGAGAAATGCACATACAAGTGTTGCGAAAAACAAACAAACAAACAAAAAATCAGACTGTGAGTATATGCTTGTCTATGAAGGGCTTGTGCGCAAGGGGTTCGTGAAAAAGGTAACTCGATTAACAAGGACTGTATGGTCATTGAATTGTGAACGTTTTCTTATAAGGCAACGTCTAATATTTCTATTGTTGCTCAAGTGGTTGTCTATCACCAAAAAAATAAATAAATAAATAAATAAAAAATAAAAAAGAAAAAAAAAAACAAAAACAAACAAACAAACATCAAGGAAGAACAGCCGCACCCGTAAAGTAAGGATTCTTTTAGCAGGAAATTGTCATGAAAAATAGGATAACTTCAGCTTATATATATATATATATATATATATATATATATATATATATATATATATATTGCGTGGACGAGAGATTTTCACTATGGTCAATTTGTCAGGGAGGTGACTTCTTGAAGTTATCGGTCGGGAGAAGACGATCCCAGAGTGGAACCATACCACAGGTTGACCCAAACCTTGTGAGTGAAATTGGGTAGATGGAACTTTTCGGAAGCTGTCGTCGATGAAGCCTCAAGTCATGGTGTCCGAGAATTTCCTTGTACTGCACATGTTCAAACTGCTTATCTCTCCTAGAAATTGTAACTAAATTCAGCTCAGCATAGTTGCAGCATGTTCTGAGCAGGTGCCTGCAACAAGGATTGGTTAGACGAGTGTGCTCAGAAAAACAAATATATGCGGTGCGATTTTCGCTTCTAGCGTCTTATATACGCGTGTTTATCGTTGCTTAGAAATCATCTATGTAAACATTGACAGACTATCATCACTGTCGTGTCCGTATATTGTTTAATATGTTGTAATTGACATCTTTGATAATGGCTTAAGTAAGCCGAAAAGCTTAGATTATATTAAAAAATATGGATCAATATTGTGAATTTCTTTCTTCGTTCAACGATAATGTTATTAAACTTATCAGATGTTACGAAAAAAATTTTACATAAAATAAATAGACAACACTTGTCTATATTATTTAATGAAACGTATATATAATATATATATATATATATATATATATATATATATATATATATATATATATATATATATATAATTTGCTTGATCCAGCTTCTAGCAGCGGAATTTAGTGAGTAGCGGCACTATATCGAGTCTAGTAACGCTCCAGATTCTATTATCGGTAGTGGATGCGCATTGCTGATGGGTCCCAAATAGGACGAAACGGCTGTCCAGTGCTTTTTGCATTATGTTGAGGACTCTTCTTGACTCGATGATTTACCTTTGCTTGATCCAGCTTTTAGAGTGAACGGCTTGGAGAAAGAAGACGTGGCTCTTGGGGTACAATCCGTTTGGTTACGTATACTTGGATGAGTATCAGCAGCGGAATTTAGTGACTATCGGCGCTATATCGAGTCTAGTCAGTTTCTTTTTTTGTCACCGAGACCCGTTGGCCCACTGGTATGACGATTCCGTTGTATCGTAACAGTCCCGCCCGGTTATATTCTTGGTAGTGGATGCTCACTGCTGATGGGTCCCAAATAGGGCGAAACGGCCGTCCAGTGCTTTTTGCATTATGTTGAGGATTCTTTTAGACTCGATGAATCACTATATATATATAATTTTTACGTCTTCTGTTGCCAATATTAGCTTTTCCCTCTCCTTCCTACAAGTTGTCCTGGGTAGGATGATAAACTACATCCGACAAGTTTTGAGGAGCGTTAAACCACCTTAGTTGTCGTTATTCCAAGGTCCACTCTGACCCGGCATAGTATCACATGTCAGGGTCCCGGCTATGGGAAAAATAGTGAACTTGTAAATTGTAATTAAAACACTATGAAAGTATAAAAATACACTTTTGTAGTAAGAATACCAGCAACACATTTTCATAATAATAATAAAAAAAAAATACCAGCAATACATTTGAAATGGAAGTGAAAAATTACCAGCAATATATTAAAAAAAAAAAAAAAAAAAAATTACCAAAGCTCCCAAGAAAATTAACATTTCAGCATTATATGACCAATAAGGAATTGATATGCCGTTAAACAAAGCAAACTAAATCCTTCCTACAAACGTTTCTGAAGTCTAAAAACCGATTCTAATTTCGCAATTTACATTCGAATTGAGACGAGGCGCTCCTTTAGCGGGCACCAAAATAAAAATCATTATAAACAATTTGTTTTGAAAAGGAAAACTCGTTTCTTCAAAGTTTAAATATGAGGCGATGTAAAAAGTTATCGACTCAATTAAGACGAGATTCCAAAAGGACATTGAAAAAAAATTATCAGCACCTCTTCGTAAATACTTGCCGCTAAAGTTTATTTATGCCTTCAATCTAACAACCACAATTTTTTTTTATTTTTGTAATTTCTTTTTAATTCTCTGGTTCTCGGTTTTAAATCTATGACAGATAACATGCCCACAAAAACATTTAGCGAACAAGTGAATCCTTTCATAGCTTTCTATGGTGATTTTCTAAGCATAGCTTAGATATGGCACAAGGCCGAAAGTATGGGAGCGAAAATCGAACTCACTATTCACTCATAACAGATCTAGCGAGACATGCTTGCCAGCCATTACACCGCGTCGAGATGCCCAAATGAATTTTAAACGTAGCTCACATGTGGCACAAGGCCGAAAGTGTGGAGCACCCTGTGAAGATCGAATTCACATTCGTAACTGATCTATCGAGGCGAGCTTGCCAACACCACCACGTTGAAGTGCTCTACCCGCAGGGAAAGAAAGTTAAATAAAATTCTTAAATTTTTAGTTGATACGTGAGAGCACAATAAAGCAAAATTGAAATCACAAAATGTTTAGTTGCTTCTGCAACCATCGTCAAAAGTAGGCTTCACGTTTTACATCTAATTTATCCAAATCATAATTCCAAACCAGTATTCCATATCCCTTATTCATGTTTTAGAAAAGTTGGTTAAGCTACCTTAACCAAACCTTTCCACAGCGTTGGTTCGGAAGAAGAGGCAGCATCGAATGGCTACCACGTTCACATTTCTTTGTTTGGTGGGGTGTAATAAAGAAGAAAGTTTATGAGAGAAATCCTCACAAAATGGACGAATTAAAAGAGTGCATCCAAGAAGTATTTACTGAAATTGTTTCAGGTCGGGATTTGTGTGATGCTGCGTGTCAGAGTATTCTGAAGATGTCCCCGAAATGTTGCAATGATGAAGGAGGACATTTTGAGCACTTAAGAGATTAAACTCTGCTAAAAAATTTGTTTTGAACACACACACACATATGTATGTGTGTGTGTGTGTGTGTGTGTGTGTGTGTAGATAGATAGACAGGATTACATTTGTTTCATGTTTTAGCTCTAACTTTGCCGAACTATTTTTTCAGCCAGATTGGGCACCTCTCCATTATGCTTTTGGCAGTGAGGGATTAAACCTTTCCAAAGCCACTTTGGTCCAGAAGAAAGCATCGAATGGCCACCATGTTCACCTGACCTAACACAAAACGATTTCTTTTTTGGGGGTTTGGGGGAGGGGTAGTAAAGAACAAGGTTTATGAGAGAAACCCCCCTCACGCTTCAGAAGTATTGATTGAAATTGATGCAGATCGATATTTGTGTCATAGTGTTCTGGACAGGTTCGAGGAATGTTGAAAAAGGACATTTTAAGAGATTAAATTATGCTATAAAATCTAAGTATTAAACAAATGTACATAAGCAGTTTTGAGCAAATATGATTGGAACAAATAAATATAAATGTAATAAAATGTTACTAAAAAATATAAATTGTATAGTAACTAACTTTAAGCCTACTTTTGGCCCACACTGTGTGTGTGTGTGTGTGTGTGTGTACACACACACACACACATATATATACACATACGTATATTTCGGCAGCATGTTTTCATTGAGACATGTTTGGTTGAATGCCATTTCTATGTCGAAAGTACTCGGAAATAAATATATATATCAATTTCTCTCGTTCTTCAATAATGACACCAACATCTTATCCACGAATATGAAAGGATCCTACTGAAAATAAGTAGACCGGATATGTCTAAATTCTTCAACGAAAAATCTCTCGCTCGATATATATATATATATATATATATATATAGGTGGAGGTTATAGGTACCTCCAAAGATTCTCTAATAAATGAGCATATTATGATTAAAAAAAATTTTCAAAACATTTTTTTCTCTTAAAATCTTTGTTATTAAGAGGAAAGCACAAATGATTTTTTTTATTATTAAATTATATTTTTTCGTCCGTTTTAGAACTTTACATTATTGTAGAAAATCTTATATATATATATATATATATATATATATATATATATATATATATTACATTTCATACCCCCACTTAATTTTCTTTTGTAAAACAGGATCCCCATTTACCTAAATCGTAAAATAAAAAAATGAATTAAAACTAAGATATTATTTAATTAGAAAAGTTTTTAATCGCTTTTATGAATAAGATATATTGTGATCAGTATTAAGAAAAAACTTCTACAAGACTATTTTCATTTTTTTAATTTTAATTAGAATAATTTATAAAGTTTCTGCAGTAATTAGAACCAGTTAGCTAATATTGTTATAAAAAAAATAAAAATAAAACTATATTTCTAATCATAAATAGAAAAGATTATAATTTAATGACCCTCGGGATTTTAAAAAGATTTTTGAAATTTTTTGTGCGTGTACAAACGTGGCGATTTTTGTAAATCCGGGCTTCCATACACGACATTAAGAAAAAATAAAAGCGGTAACTATCGCAAATTTAAAATTTGTAATTTTCTAACATTTCCGTTAACAAGCGTCTTCCTAAGACTATAAAGGCAAAGTATCTAAGATTCAATAAAATATTAGAATGCTTAAAATATTTTCCTATTTTTTAAAGATTACTTGGTATTTAAAAAGAGCAAATTTTTTTTTACAGTTATGTGCCGTTTATTTAAAAAGAAAAAAGAAAAAAAAAGAAGCTAAACATTTAAGCGCTATCAAAACATCTGTCAGCAACGCATCATAACATCCAACTCAGTGTTAAAAAAATTGCTCTTCTGCGATATTTTAGACTAAAAGTAATATTTATTTTAAGATTATTTTAATTTCAAATTAATTAATCTTTCTTAAATAAAATTTCAGAGAAGTATATTTTATTTTTGAAAGATTTTGTAATAAAGAGAAATATATTTTGTTGACAGATTTATCAATATGGCCGATTTCGGCTATTTAAAATCATCATTCCAATCAATTTGAATTCGATTTCAAATACAGTGTTTTGCTTACTGGAAATATTAAAATTTAATCTATTAGCTTGGAATTATAACTAAACTAAAAGTTAAGATATTTTCATTTTTTTTAAATGCATTTTAAACATTGGGTATCGCTTTTTTATGGTGCGGGGTGGGAAATGTACTTATTCTTATTTGAATGTATTAATATTTAGAAAGCACAATTTGAAATTACGAAAAGAAAAAAAAATGATTATTATTTTACCCATCATTTTTTTTTTTTTTTTAAGTTTTGTGGTTCGACATTTAGCTAACCTGAATTCATATTTACATTAATCAAAAGGTCGTAATTATTTGATTAACATAACCCTCGTCTAACAGTCGTCCTAATAGTGTGGGATCACTTAGTGAGAAACAAACTGATAGCACTAATGACCTGCTTGTAGACAGGTCGCTGCACAATTGGTTTTACAAAATTCCTGCTTCTTTATATTTTACCGGATTCGCTCATTTAAAATAAAATAAATAATAATAATAAAAAAAAAATAATAAAAAAATATTTTAGTCTAATTTTCCTAATGTAAAAATTTTTATTTTTGCTTTGTAATTATTTTTAAAAGAACTGGACCTATTGACTTTTCCCGCATATAAAAGACATGTAAAAGTTTTAGAAGCCAACGGGGTAGGGGGGAATACATATTTGCATTTTCTTTTCTCATCGAAAAGTCCAGTCACTTAAGGTGATGGGTCTGTCTGTTTTCTCGTACTCCCTAACCAGGAGTAGAGAGGAGAAACGGAGTAATAAACTTATCGGTCATCCCCCGCCTCCACTAAATTGGTTGCATGTTTTGATTTAGCTGAGGACGAACGAAAGAATCTCAGAATGCTATTGTGTCTTCCGTTATGTTCAAGTCAAGCTGTAGACATTTGACAATTTAACCGATCTGAACCCAAATGAGACATGACTGACCGTTTGAAGAAAAGGTTAAATTGTTTTGTTGTCCTTCAAGATCAAATTGAGGTTAAAAATTGGCCCTTACTTTATTACAATGAATTTAGAGTTTCTAGTTGGCGACAAAAAAAAAAAAAAAAGAAAAAAAAAGTAATTTCAATTTCTTTTTTTCTCTCTCGATCTGTACTTTAAGATTTACTGTTGTTAGCATTTGATGGGAGGGGGGGACTTACGAACCCTCCGTCGCCCAAGAAATAAAAATGTGTAAATGTTTATTTAATAAACATTACTTATTTAAGTAAGAGGGCAATCCAGATTACGAATAATTTTCTTTCAATTTTTTGAAGGTTAATTGGTTGGGGGGGGGTCAGCTTGCTATGCAAATTCATTGTAAATTGATGCTACCAAAGAAGTCGAAACGGGATTAATTTTTTTTTTTTTTTTTACTATCGATTAAACACGCTACATTACAAGTTAAAAAAATCATCTACATTTTACAGAAACCACGTCTTGGGTGTATATTTTGTTTTAGCTTCCGTGGGAGAGTGGGGTCAATATAGCAAACTGACACCCCCTCCCCCAACATTAACTTTTATAAACTTAATTTTTTCATATATATTCGTGATGTGGAAAGCGTTATTATTTCAGGTTGCAGTGTCTACTGTAAATTCCATCCTAATTTTTCTTTTCTCCCGGACGCACTTTCTTTTTGGCTATTTGTATTTTTAATATTGGTTGGGACTTAACTTCAAAACAAAATCCTTCCCTAAACAAACTGTATTTCACTATTAAAAGTGTAGTGTGTTGAGTTGAGAGTCTCTAGTACACTGATTACAAACGTTAGCGTAGAGAGAGTAGAGACGTTTGCAGTCAAATACTTTATCCTGTGCTGGGTAGATGATTCTCGTTACTACGGACTGAAACCTAACATCATTAAATAACGATATAAAAAAAAATAAATTATACAACAGTTAAACAGTAAACAAATAAATATCGATATTCATACAGTCGAGCGTAAGATGCAATTTTCTTTTGTTTTTTGTTTTTTTTTTTTAAATATATGATTAAATTTTGGAAACAATTTGAATGCCTCGGTTGGACGATGCGAAGGGTACAATTTAAAAATTATTTAATTAATTTAACATCGTTGATTTTGCATAAATAAAGCATTTCGGGTAGACTTTTAAAAGTAAATATAATTAAACGCCAACAACAACAACATTGAAGTAGCCAGACGATTAAATTAAAAACTGAAAAGAAATGTGTAAAAGAATGACCACTAGAGATGGAAAAAAACCGAAAGAAAAAAGGCGGGGGAGAAGGTAAAATAGGGGCAAAAATACGAAGAACTACGGAGATATTTAACAAAATAATTACATACGTTCTAGATATGTAGATTTATCCTTCTCTGTTTGTTGTAGTAGTAATAGTTTTCAGAGTTTCTTTGGTAATTGAGGTACTTGAAAAAAGTATGATGGAAGTGAGGGAGAAATATTATTAATGGTAATGGTGGGAGTGACTTTATTGTAGCCACCCACTTCTTTCTTTTTTTCCTTTCTTCTTTTTTTAAGCAGACAACAGTGTTGCAACAACTGCCGCTTTCGTGGAAAAAGAAAAAAACTCAAGTGATATCATTGTCGCAAACGCTGCCAGATTTTTGGTTAAAAAAATCCGTAAATTATTCTTTCCTTTTTATTTCATTTTTTAAAATCCATTTTAAATTATTATTATGGCTACTTTCACGTTTTGGTTGTTTTTTTTTTAAACTGGCGTCGGTTCGAGTTGTAGCAATTGATAAGTTTATCCGGGAACGGACGAAATAGGGATGTTAGCTACAGGTTGATTTTTACCAACAGAAGGAAGCCACTCCCTGATAGAAATGATGGTAGCGGGATAGAAGAATCCTATTAGGTTGGTGGACTTGCTTTTCGTGCCATTTTTAAGTGTCGAAGTCATTATATTTTTTGTGGGTATGTAATAATTCACCCACATATGGAGTTGTGCTGTGTCGTCTGCGAGACAGATATAGTAACGAAACCATTACAACTGCTTTTCTGTCCGGGACTGTTTATTGATTTGAAGCGTCTCTCTATAACTTTATTAACGTTAACGCCTCTGTTGTGTCGAAGAAATTACACACAAAAAAAGCATCTATTTCCTGATCTATTTTAGTGCTTTTGTAGAAAGTGGCATCGCAGAGAATATGAAATTCTGATCTTTAAAATATTTCTGCTGATATAGGAAAGACCTCTCCTAACATAATCCATTTTGCGATAATTGATAGATCACAAATATCGTGATTCTTTCTTGCTTGCTTTCTTTCTTTTTTTGAGCATAGCTTAGATGTGATACAAGGCCGAAAGAATGGAGCACCTAGTGTAGATCAAACTCACCATTCAATCATAATTAATCTGGACAATCTTGCTTACCATTATACCAAATCAAATGCCCAGAGGTAGATCACATATATGTTTGCAAATGAAAGCGATAAAAATAACTCTCTCTCTCTTTCTCTCGTGAGTTTGATCCTCACTGGGTGTTCTCATACTTGCGGCCTTATGCCACACCTAAGCTACGCTTAATACATCGCTGGGGCACTTCAACGTGGTGTAATTGTTAGCAAACTTGTCTCGTTAGATCAGTTAAGTAGCGAGTACGATCCTCACAGGGTGCTCTCATACTTGAGGCCTTGTGCCACATCTAAGTTACGCTTAGATAATCATTTGAACGACTTAGTGTAATGTTTAGTCAGCTTGTCTCGTTCGGCCAATTAGTGGTGTGCACGATCCTCACTGGGTGCTCTCATACTTGCGACCTTGTGCCACATCTCAGCCACGTTTAGTAAATCTCTCTCTCTCTCTGGCGCGCACGCGCATAAAAGGATAGAGATTCCAATGCACACATAATCCTCGCTTCTAAAACAGCATCGTACCTAGAAACATTTGTCTTTTAGCAATGGTTTGATTCTGTCAATGACGCTTATCATAATTCATGACCACTGAAAATCCTTTCATCTGCAGCAAAAGTATTTAAAATGAACTTTGTAATATAATTGATTGATTGCATTTCTATACTAAATTTATTAGCAACGCATTTCAATTATACACATAATAATCCTATTGTATCAAAAACACTTGCTTTTCTTCCTGACCACTGACAATCCCTTCATAATTTACAATGCATTGCGATAGTAAAATCATTCTTCTTCTATGTGCCATGTCCCGTTAATAGCGGACATGTCGCTCTCCACAACTTCCTATCTCGCGTGGCTCTTAGCAGTTTTTCTCCCTTTGCTAAAGACCCCGATCCCCGTTGTACCTTCCATTCTTGCAAGATCGTCAGGTTGGGTATATCGACGTGGTGTAATGGTTAACAAGCTTGTCTCGCTAGATCAATTACAACTGAGTGGTGTGCTCGATCCTCACTAGGTGCTCCCATACTTTCAGCCTTGTGCCACATCTAAGCTACGCTTAGAAAATCACCACAAGCTAGTCAGGTAAGTAGCTCGCTGCCTTTGCCAATCTATCTTGCCTTCAATATGCCCCGTGAGAGTTGAATTTTCCAAGCCCTCCTTCCTCATCATTTGTCCAAGGAATTTTAGCTTCTTATCCTGATTCTGAATATAAGTGTTCTTTCTGTTGCCATTTTAATATTTCCTCGTTACTTATTCACTCCTTCAATGGAATTCTCAGTATCCTTCTGTAGAACCACATTTCTGCTGCTTCTATTTTTTTTTATTCTTTTATATAAGTGAAGAGATACCACACATCAACCAAGCACTCTGTTTCTAAAGGAATTTTTCCATTTCTCAGCACATTGCTTAGCTTTCGGAAGGCATCTTTCGCTAGTCCAAATATGTGTATGTAATTTAACACAGAGAATAATACAAATGAACAAAGTTGTGCACTTATATTTTATAGATCCCGCAAAAGCATTTGACAACGTAGAGCACAAGGAAGTATTTGAATTACTGGGAAATCAAGATCTGTTTGGCGTACACACACACACACACACACACACACACACACACACACACACACACACACACACACACACGATTGCCCTCTTCTTTCATTACTGCTTCCTATAATCACTGACAAATACTTTCTAACTTTCAATACATTTATGTAATAAAATCATTATCAATACATTTTTACAATAAAATCATTATCAATACATTTATGCAATAAAATCATTATCAATACATTTATGCAATAAAATCATTATCCATATATTTATGCAATAAAATCATTATCAATACATTTATGCAATAAAATCATTATCCATATATTTATGCAATAAAATCATTATCAATACATTTTTACAATAAAATCATTATCCATATATTTACGCAATAAAATCATTATCAATACATTTATGCAATAAAATCAATATATTTACATAATACATATTCAAAAAGGCTATTCCGCCAGTAATGCATTTAGTAATTCTTGACCCGACAATCCCTTTCCTATTCTTTTTTTCAATGCATTTCTGTGGTGTTGCTAATATTAGACGTTTCCTTATAAGGAAACTTTCAGCATTCATTGTTCGAGCAGCAAGTGATGCTTTCGGTTGTAATTTGTAAAACCTTTTTATTAAAACAATTTTTAAGGAAAATAGATTTTTCAAGTTCAGTAGCCATTATTGTTTTTCCACTATTGATGGGGGGGGGTTATTTCCTTCCTTCCTTCCTTCCTTCCTTCCTTCCTCAAGTGATGTGGTCTTTGTTATTTGGTACAGTTTTTTGGGATTCTGTAGCACCAATTTACAAAGTTTAAAGAAAGATGGACCACACTAAGATTTACAGGTTCCATTCGCTAGAAGGCATTTTTAACCATTGATCTTAGAAAGCTATTGTAAACTGCTGACAGTTTAGATAATTCTGAATGCTATGCATGACACTCAAATGAAAGTCTCGATCTGACGAGACTATGTAAAAATATGACTCGAGATTTTAGGTTGATGTTTTGATTTTGGAGTAATATGCGGTGTTTTGGCGCCACTACCCCGAACACAGCCTATTCTCTGTTCAATTTTCGTATCCCCTATACTAAATTTGTGATAACTGATCCAATACACCAATAGGGTTTAATAATTATTTATTTCATATCCTGAACTTTTATGATCGATTTCAGGTAGATGCCATTACTGCTGTCATTCCAATTCCAGATCATAGTTTCTGTTTTGGAAATATTTACCTTGAGTCCTCGTGGAACACTTGGTAGAGGATGTTGATCTTTTTTGTCCAAGCTCATTCATATCCCAACTATGGATACCCATGTCATCAACATAGTTACCCCTCGGCATTAGTACACTAGCCTCGAGAGGGAATTCAACGTTGTTTTAATACAAAAGACATTTAGTATAATAATATATAGTAAAATATAAAAAAAAAACTCTAATCTCTCAGTAATGTTTTTATTATTTCTTGTCTACTGACAATTCAGTTCTTCTTTATGTTTAATTTACATATAAATTAATGAAGCCGAAATTTGTTACAGCAAATATGAGATAAAAAATTTGAAGTTAAGCTGATTGATCATCAACTGTTTCTATCCTATTGCCGTAAATATTTGTTTAAAATGGAGTTTTATAATTATTTACTGCGTATGAATGAGACTCTATTGGATTAAATGTGTATGTAACAAAAACTTA
The DNA here is from genome assembly GCA_903632075.3 of Acanthosepion pharaonis. NCBI lineage: Eukaryota > Metazoa > Mollusca > Cephalopoda > Sepiida > Sepiidae > Acanthosepion > Acanthosepion pharaonis. The sequence continues at coordinate 926,788 of CAHIKZ030000954.1, read as the reverse complement.
TGTGTAAATTTTGTTCATGTCTTGCAGCTCTGAAACATTCGAACTTTATCGTATCTGGCTCTTACATTAACCAAGTTTGGCAACCGCTGATATATAAATATATATACGAATGTATTTAATTTCACGAAACTAGCGTATTAAGAATTTGAAATTTGAAGGTTAGAATTGGCGTTCGTTCGCTCATAAAGAGTATAAATGTAGGATCTGATAATTTCAATAGATTTATCAAATATCTGACATTGATGAGCGATGCGATCCTCTTGAGTCATTCAAGCAAATATGTTACTTGAACTTTTATTGATTTATTGAATCTAGTTATCGATTGCCTGCTTTTTGGCTGAAGTTTTGCTAGTCTAAGAAAGTCTCGTAATTTTTACGTATGTTTTTTACACACACATACACACAGTCTCTCTCTCTCTCTCTCTCATATATATATAGTACAGGTAATAAATCCGTTGGTACATAATCCAAGTGGTTCCTAATAATATAAAATATTAAAACTGATCCACAAAATTATTTATTATTACAGAGCATATATATTACATAATAGAGAAATCCAAAATTACCTCATGAGTATAGTTTATTTCAACTAACGCCGAATGCGTCAGCCGAATTCAACTCAGACGGTGGGCTGTGTTCAGTATCGGAACTAGAGATTTAACAAAGACAGCAGTTGAAAAACTGATACAGATCCAACTCATAACAGCACAAATAGGAAAGTCTGCTCGAGTGGTGGGTAGGAGAGGGCGGAAGTTATTATGTATTAAGAGGAAAGAAGCTACACAAATTCAACCCAGATATTAAAACCCCAAATTGGGGTTATAAGAAAGATAAATTGAAACAAAGGAAGGCCGAAAAAAGGGTTTTAAAAAAACAAAATTTTTAATTATTAATTATATAAAAGATTTTCCACTAAAAATTACCCCCCCAAAAAATTACAAATAAGATATAATAAGATTAAGATTAAATCGTTTTTAGTTAATATAAGAAAGAATACATTTTAAAAAAAATGAAAAAATTTATAATTACATTAACCATTTAAAATTGTTAAATTATTAATAATACAAACCATACCCAGTTAGTTATATATATATATTCAATGAAGCAAGAAGTGGCTTGCTAATTTTAAACGCCTCCAAAACGTAACCTATATATATATATAAAAGGCACGGTGGAGAAATGGATATCGGCTTGGATTGAGGAATCGCAGAGCCTAGTTCGAATCCAGGTTGAATCCATTACATTCACTTACGTGCTAATTCCCTTGCGAAAGGTGTGAATCCTCTTCTTCTCCCTCCAGCTATGGGTAAAATAGCAGGACAGACTGGGTTCTATAGCCTTGGATGGCAACTGGTCTAGTAGAAGGAAAACTCTGAATTCAAAATCTGCGGGGGGTTGTTTCGAGCACTAGGTCTCTGTATTCGGCCCTTCAAAAAAGTATGGATGGTCCTGCACGAAACCATCACCACTATAATCGAATCTCATGTGCCGGTGTCGGGCTGTCAGTTTCCTGGAAACTGTTCTGCTTGACCCTCATACGTCGAACGCGACGGGAGAATCGATTTTTTCGATTTAATATATATATATATATATATATATATATATATATATATATATATATATATATATATATATATATTTGATAGATGTGAGTTTGTGACCCTGGGTTTCACGCTTTAGCGATCGTCAGACAAACTATCTATGATATTGAGCGCTTTCTAATAAGTACCGCGCATATAATATATAAATAATTATACATATATATATTTATTTATATTTATATACACTTTTCACACACACACACACATATATATATATATATATATATATATATATATGTGTGTGTGTGTGTATGTCTAGTAGCTTAAATGCTGCTCTATCAGGCAGCATTTAAACTAGCTCTTGCGGAGGGTTCTTGATTGGGCCTTCATTACAATAGGTAGGTGAAGTAGATGCGATAAGCAACAATAAACTACAGAAGCACACACAATTGATCGCAGCATTTAAGTATTGCATTAATATTTATACTTACCTTTATTCAACGATAAAGACAATTTGATGTACATAGGTCCTTACTTTCCGCACAAACAATTATTTTTATTTAATGTGTCTATTTTGCACTTAACTTTCATTATTCCCAAATTTATTTCCAAGCTATAAAAAATTTTATCATGCAAAAAAATTCCTCGCTAAAAAATCCTGTAAAAAAAATGCCGAAAACCATTGCAGTAATGAAAACTTAGGAATCCAAAATTTCATGATTTCTGGTCTGGATCCAACCCGGAATGTTTTTTAATTTTGCTCACAAATTTGGTCTGATTTCAAAATGTTTTGATATGTTGGGTTACGACCTTTAGGAATAAAATTGAAATAGTGTGTCACACTGACACACTGACATACGCATTTATTATATAGGCGAGAGAGAAAGAGAAAGTGAGTACTTGTACAAAACATAAGCAGATCATTAATAAGTTTTCTGATGTTAATCAATGGTCACTTGTATATCGAGATCATGCAAAGTAAAATCTGAAAAAAAAAAAGAAAAAAAGACAGGCACTTTTTAGCATTAAAACACACTGCTTCCCAACGGCCCTTAAAATTGACACTACCAAATACCTACCAGTTTCCATCCGGAAACTTTACTTACCTTTCGAAGAATTTAGTATCCGCCACCAAACTCTATTACATCCGAAAAGCATAAAAGCTGATCAGATGAATGGGAAGCAAGACAAGAAGATTTTTTTAAAAGAGAAAATCTATTTATAGTGACAAGCACCTTTAGTTTTGTTGGCTTTTATTTTATTGCCACACTTCTACCCCCCCCCCACGCAGACATAGCAGCGATATTTGAATTCTCATTTTAGATGTCTGGAGTGAAAATCAATATGGTTTTATAAGGTTGTCAATAAGAAATTATATCTATATGATCACGCGCACACACACGTGTAAACTCACATACATACACACACACATACAAATATATATGCCATCTTATGAACTGATATATGACAATTTCTCAGCCTCACTCACTTCTCAGAATTACACCAAATGACCAAAGAACCGACCAAAAACATTAAAAAACTTCCTCCTTATTTTATGCGTAATGGACTCTTCCGTCTTGTAAAAATAATAGACGGAAGAGTCCATCATACATAAAATAGGGCGCTACTTTTCAATCACCCTCTACACGGTGCGATGGGCAAAATGTTGCCATTTTTAGTTTTGCGCATGCGCGTTTTTATTTTATTTTATCGATTGCACATATTGGGAATCGTCTGTGAGAAAAAAAGATCATCATGACGCAATTCACTCTGCCAGAAATTTGAAAACGGCATGCTGTACTGCTTGGCATTTGCGCCGGAAGCTCTAATACGAACATTTCAGAGTATTTTGGTGACAATCTGAGGACAGTGCAGAGGATTCGGAAAGAGTTGGATGAGTCTAATGGTGATTACGAAGGTATTTGGAGTGATCACTAGTGATAGCGACGTTATGCTTCCATTCATTTTCCCACAGGGCCTCAGACACAACACGAAGGCCTACACCAAGTGTCTTGAGGAGGTAGTGCTGCCCTTGGTGAAGAGGGTGGCTGCTAGAAAAATCTATATTTGGCAACTGGTCTCTGCACCATGTCACACAAGCAGAATTTCCCAGTCGTGGCTGTCAGACAATTTCTGCGTCCACATAACTAATCTGGCCACATAACTAACCAGACTGCAATCTCCTTGATTATTATGTATGAGGTGCAGTTGAATGAGAGACCAACAAAACTCCTTGTAACACCAAAGGTGAACTGAAGCCAAAACTGTCGGCGTTCTGTGTTGATCTCAGTTTCCACTTTTATAGTTACATACACTCTCTCCTGAGCGCTTTTACTTATAAATATAACATACCTTAAAAATTATAATTTATCATATATATATATATATATATATATATATATATATATCTGTGTGTACATATATATGAGGTGCGATGGATAAATTGTCGTCTAAATTACACAAAAACTAGAATAACAGCGATATTTCATTTTAACAGACATATTTACCAAAATTACACAAAAATATCTTCCAATACTAAAGAGTAAATTTATTCGATAAAATCACCATTGGCTTCAACCATAGCCTCCAGACGACTTCGGAATCTCTTGCAACTCTGCGGGACGGTTTCCTTGTTTAAGTTGGTGAATGCTTCCATAATCCTAGCCTTCACTTCATTTTTGGTGTTACAAGTAGCATTGTTGGTCTCTCCCTCAACTGCGTCTTACACACAATAATCAAGGGGTTTGCAGTCTGGGGAGTTTGGTGGCCAGATATTAGGGGTTATGTGGTCGTACAAATTGTCTGACAGCCTGACTGGGTTCTCTTGCTTGTGTGGCATGGTGTAGAGTTCCAGCGGCAACCCACATGACCCAGAGCAGCACTACCCCTTCAAGGCACTTGATGTAGTTCTCCATGTTGAGTCTGATCCCTGTGGAAAGATGAATGGAAACATAATGCCGCCATCACTAGTGATCACTCCCAATACCTTCGTAATCACCATGATACTCATCCAACTCGTTCCGAATCCTCTGCACTGTCCTCAGATTGACACCGAAAATATGAGAAAAGTTAGTTATTGGAGCTTCCGGGGCAAATGTCAAGCAGTACAGCGTGCCGTATCCAGATTTCTGGCGGAGTGAATTGCGTCATGGCGCGCTCTTTTTCTCACAGACTGTGCCCAACTGACCCTACTATACTGTGCACTCGACAAAATCAAAAAAAAAAGAACAACGTGCAGAATTACAAATATAAACTGACAACAATTTACCCATCGCACCCTGTATGTATATATACATGTGTGAATTTAAACAAGTAATATATATATATATTATGTGTTTGTATTTAGCTAGGAAATCTTTTTTAAGATCAATACTGTAAAAAACGGCATATATTTTGTGTCGTTTAATTTTAATGTTCGACTTTTCCAAATTATGAATTAAATAAGAAGGAAGTTTATTTCAGAAGAAAAAAAAATACACGAAATAGAATCCTCGATAACGTTTGTAGTTATAAAACACAAAATATATAACACAGCCCTCTATATAAACAGACGGTAAAGAAGTAGTTGTAGTCGCAAAATTGCACCATACCTAATCTCAAGTCTAGGATGTTTATTTTCCAAATTTTCGTGCACGCACTCAATTTCTCTATAAAAGGAGGTTGCTGTTATTGTTTTCCGTTGAGGCAAGAATAAATAATGAATAATCCCTTTGAAAGACCACCATTCAGGACCCATTAACTTTTTAGGGTACAGTGGAGGTTTGGGGTATTGTTTTGGTGATTCACTTGCATCTAACAACTGGCCTACTATTGTGAAAGAGTATCCATTTCTCATCGCCTGTAATGATTCGATGCAAAAATGGTTCTTTTTCCCAGTTTTTACTCATACAGTATGGTTACACGACGTTGTTTCATTGTAATCATTGTGCTTATGAGTAACAATATATTGAAAGAAAAATTACCTGGAAATAAAAAAAGTCAGGAATAAGGCAAGATTTTTTTAATATATATATATACTAAGGAGGTTACTTTAAAAATCAACACAAAAAGTAAGTAATTTTATGTGCGACAATCTAATATCAAAGCTTTTCAGTAAAATGAATGGAACACTTCGGTTGATTGGCATTTGTTTACATTCGTAAAAACAATACGCTAGATTTAGCCGTGTTACTCTGCTGAGTGAAGATAGCTCAGTGGTATAACATCTGACTGGCACCAAATCGGCTGGATTTCGATCCTGGCTTAAGGTATTTAGATATCTAGTCGTACTGAGGAACTGTAAGACAGTACTGTCTGCGAATGACATAATATATATATATTATGAAATGGATTAAGTCCGAAAATTATTTTAATATATTTTCTGTTTATACGTTACTTTTTTATAGGTATATCCGTGTTATCGCTGGAAAATGAGCATAGCATGATAAAAACGGCCTTAAACTTGACGAAAACAAAATTTTCTCGTCAAAATGTTTATTTTACTATTAAAAGAAAACACAAAGTAATTTTTAATTATTTTAAAAAAAATTTCTGTCTTTTCTAACTTTTGATTGAAAAACCTTGTTTTTCTTCATCTACTAGTAAATAACATGGCGAATTTTTTGTGCATTTTTTTATGAAACATTAATTTTGAAAATCTTGCAAAAATAGAAATAATTGTCAGATTTTAATGAAACTTTCAGAAACTATTCAGGAATGATGGAAATTATTACAAATATGTTATTTTTTTTATATTTTTTATATATATTACCCCCTCCATAAATAATTTAATGAAAACTCTAGAAATTCAATGTCGAATCACACAAGTCATTATATTAGTTAAAAGCACAAGGCAAGTAAATCATGTTTTGTTTTTTTTAAAAATCGGACCTCGTCTACCTTAAAATCAGCTCTGAATTGCAACATACAGAACTCAATAAAACAAAAAAATGATTTAATTTTAAATGCTTTTAGTTTCTTTTATTTGTTTTTATGAATATGCATAATATTGTCCGAAGGCAAAAACTTTTTCGATGAAAAATGAATTTTTAAAAGAATTAATTATTATTAAATTATTTTATTATTTTTACATTAAAGTTGTTAAATATTGTAAAATTAGTAGAAATGTCAAATCCTTTACTCAATGTTTTTTTAAGTACATGTATCTATGCAGATTATAAATTGCACAAGCTTTTTATAATCAACGAAACAGCAGTTAGAAAAATCTTACTGTGCCTTGCCTTTGTATCAATAAAAACGGTTATAATTCAAATGTACGGAAGCTCGGAAGGAGCATGATACAATAAAAACATGGAGGTGGGCAATATATATATATAATGAATTAAAAAAAATAGATGTATATATGTTCGCTTATCGTCCGGTTCATACTCCTCCCAAAGTCTTTTGAACACAGGTAGAGGTTGTGTTCTGTTAAGGATTGGGTTTCCGGTTTCTTCTTAAGTATGCTCCACACCTCCGTACTCCTAACATCTGCGGCTGAACTCTGAAATTTATTCACTATTGATCTCATTTGTTTTCTCTCCTCTACTAATAGGAATAGATGGTGTCGCCTATCGTCCGGTTCACGACCCTCCCCGGTCTTTTTAGAGGGAATGAAGGTTTACTCCTTATTTCTTGTTTAGGATTGGGTTTCCGGTTCTGTCTTCAGTCTTCTTCGACTCTATATTCATAACGCTTGTCCTTTCCTACGAAAATATAAGTACGCACAGTAACCCTCTACCTTGAGTGGCTTTTTGCGCCTTGTAGTGGTTGAACCTTAGTAAGTTTTATATATATATATATATATATATATATATATATATAAAGAGAGGGAGCGAAAGAGAGTGAGAGATTGAGAGAGAGGGATTTTTAGTTTAACGTCGAACGAAAAGAGTAAGATGTTCAATGATTCTTTAAATTGCTACACAAATAATTCAGTGAGACTTGTGTAACTTCAGCTTTTTGGCAGGATCTATCTGTGCTTGAGAAAGAGAGTTCGAGTAGAAAAGTTCGAGAGAAAGAAAAAATTCAGAGGTGGAAGCATGTGCGTATTTGGACCCTGTTCTCTAATTGAATAGGTTTGGCCAAAAATAGCGCACTGTTACACGCTATAGGCCAAAAGTTTGCCCCTCTCTCCGGATTTAATAATTAGGAAGCTTCATACCTTCTTTGGTTTAATTAATTCCGATTAAGCTAGGATGCCGAAACTATTTAACACATAAGTGCGTGGTGTTCAATTTTTTTTAGGGAGCGTATTGCTTAAAATACGATTACCATTAGCAAACAAATTAGATTACAGGAATTTAAATGAATGGTATGCAATACAAGTTGAGAAACCTTTATTGAAAATTCTTGGAACCAGAAGTGCGTCAGTTTTCAGATCTTTTCAGATTTTGGAAAAGAGGCTATATAATTTGTATATAGCATCTATAAAATGGATCAGCTTGGGAATGGAACGCAATTATAAACACGATATCCCTTTACATTTCATAACACAGATTCTACATATACCCTGAACATAGTTTTATATAAAATTTAATAAAATTGGTGTACATACAGATACAGGTAATGACGCTAGTCATGTAAAGCTCACACAGATTTTTAAATGGTGAAATTAAGGTTTCATGTAAAAATAATGTTTTGTACTTTCTGTACGTGTACAAAAACACATGATCAGTACTTAATATATATATATATATATATATATATATATATATATATAAATGAAACACCAAACACTACTTCTACAACAGATGTGAGAAACTAGAGGGAGAGGGTACATCATTGATGACATCATGGTGGGTACGAGAAGGAAATTTTCACTTTGTGGCAAGTCACGACAACACTAGAAACATTTTCCCATTTTGGAGGTTTTCAGATTTTATAATTTCCGATAAAAGATACTCAACTTGTTATAGGTTAATTTTATTGTTATTATTGAACACAAGTTTAAGGTCTTACGGGAAACAAAGTTCCCCTGGCTCGCAGTGAGCTAGTAAATTGGTTTTGAAAAAGGCGCGTAAATTTTTGAAATCGGGGTGGTGGTAGCCCCCAAACTGCTGGCCTATAGTACACACACACACACACACACACACACACACACACACACACACATATATATATATATATATATATATATATATATATATATATATATATATATATATATATATATATAATCGGTATTGCCATGCAAGGCAGTAAAGCTATTAAGACACAAGGGGTTACAGAGTGTGTAAAAATTAGGAACAGAAACATTAATAATGAGCGTAAAAAGAAAAGAGCAATCGGAAGGACAGTAGCTAGTAACTGAAAGTGCATTTAAATTTTTGAAGATTAAAGTTGGAAGGGAGTTCCACAAGCGAGAATTGCGAGAAAAGAAAAAAAAGCATATAACTTACATCTAGCCAACTCAACTGCAAATTGATAAGATCTCGACTCCAGTCTAGGACTGTGCTTAAATCTAAAAACTCAAGGTACCATAGCGAAGAGCTCATTCGAAGAATTACCATGAAAGTATTTATAGAAAAGACACAAAGAGGCAACGCTACGGCGGTGGGAAAGTGACTGAAGCTGTCTAATTATAAACGCAGCTTACCTAGCAAATGGATTCAATATCATCTTTCCACTGTCAATGTCAGCTGAGAATATTAGCCCATGAAGGCGCAACGAGTCATTTTCCTGGAAGTTAGCATCAGCCATACTGATAGAAGGAAGCGTCGGGTCTCTCAAATGGCGAACGAAGAGATTAACAAGCTAACTTTTGCCCCAGTTAACAAACGGACATGAAGTCATTTTGAAGATATATATATATATATATATATATATATATATATATATATATATATATATATATATATATATATATGGGTTTCACGCTGTTTGCGATCGTCAGACTATCGCAAAGAGCGTGGAACCCAGGGTCCTAAGCTCACATCAGTTCAACTAAATATGTTAGTTCTATAACTGATATTGAACGCTTTCCAATAAATACCGCGCATATATAAATGATATATATAAATTGCATATATATATATATATATATATATATATATATATATATATATATATATATATATATATATATATACATACATACATACATACATACATATATATATATATATATATATATATATATATATATATATATATATATATAACACACACACACATAAAGTCGATGTTTTTGAAGAGTTTGAAATTCAAATTTCAAGCTAATAGATTAAATTTAATATTTTCAATAGATAAAATACTTCGTTACATTTCAAAGCGAATTAAAATTGATTAGAGTCATTTTTTCTGATTATCAGTAAAATCTATAAAATCGTTCATATAGATAAATCTGCCAACACAATATAATTGTCTTTATTAGAAAATCTTCCAAAAATAAAATATACTTTTCTGAAACTTTATTTGAGAATTAACTGATTTAACGTTTAATTAAACTGAATTAAGTCAAATTTTACTCACTTTTAAGCAAAAACTCGCTAGTGATCTACTGTTTTTGGACACCTAGCCATGGAGCAAAACCGGTTGGGCGGCTCAGCAACCCCCTACATTGACCAGCTATGTTATGACACAGAATGCTGTCCTAATGACCTTGGTGCTGGACCGTGATGGCTGGCGTGATACACTCATGAATGGCTGACCTAACTCGGCCGAATAAATTTACTTTAAAATATAGCTGAGGAAAGCATTGTTTAACAAAACATTACTACTGCTATGACGGTCCACTTCTGGAGTAGGGTTATGCTTATCAAATAACTGTGAACCTTATGAGGAAGAAATCGCAGATTTTACAAGATTAATATTTTTTTTTATTTTTTTTTTTATAAGCATTTCACCCCAAGCAAGGCGGGGAGCCACTAGGACGCAAGGGGTTACAGAAAATAGGAAGATCAGATAGGAGTGATAGAAGAAAGGATGAGGGTAGTAGATAGATTAAGGCAACTGGAGATGTCGATTGACATTACACTTGAATAGCTGGAGATTATAACTCTCAGGGAAACAGGAGAAGGGAAGAGAGTTCCACAGGCGAGAGGTGCGAGACATGAAGCTATTAGAGTAGAAGAGACGGCTACATTTAGGAGTTTCGACAGTGAAGGGGTGAGAGCGGGATGCCAGCCTCGTAGGGCGCTTGAACTCATGAAGTTTGGGAACCAGCGAATGCAGTTCCTCGGAGCAATTTCCATGAAAGTATTTTTAGAACAGACAGAGGGAGGCGACGGTGCGTCTGTGAGAAAGTGACTGTAGACGAGACGCCAGGGCAGGGCCAACCATATTGCATATCCGCTTCTGGAGCCTATCAAGAACCCCGAGGCAAACAGAAGGAGCGCCAGACCATATATGGCAGCAATACTCCATGCAAGGGCGAATTGTGGATTTGTATATCTGGAGGATCGACTCAGGGGAGAAAAACTTCCTACCACGGCTCAGGGAGCCAACTTTCCTCGCAGTGGACGAGGCAATTGACTCGATGTATTTATTCCATCTCAGGTCAGCAGTCAACGTGAGACCGAGAAGCCGCAGAGAGTTGCTCTCGAGAAGTTGAGCGTCAAACATTCTAATGGAGGGAAGGGAAGGCTCTCTGTGGTGATTAATAGAGAGCAGTTTTGTCTTCGAAGCGTTGAAGTTGACCAGCCAAATCATGCCCCAGTTCACAATCAATTGGAGGTCCTTTTCGAGACGCACGGCAAGGTGAGTTTTGTCAGCGAGACTGGATTTGTTTTTCAGGCAGGAATAAATTGTGGTGTCATCCGCGTAGATGCCGACTTGAGAAGTTACGGCGTCAGGAAGGTTATTTATATAGATAAGGAATAGAGTGGGGCCTAGGATGGAGCCTTGAGGAACACCTGCGTTCGTGGGATAGGAACTGGAGGAGAATACGTTGTGAACGACCTTCAATTCACGGTTTGACAGGAATGATTGTATTACGTTATATAATTGACCCGTAATGCCATAACCCTGGATCTTCCGGAGAAGGCCGGCGTGCCAAACCCTATCAAATGCTTTGGAGATATCTAGTGCCACGGCTCGGGCTTCCCCGTTATTTTGGAGAGTTCGGTAGACTGTTTCCGTGATGGCTGTGAGCACATCGGCTGTAGATCTGGCAAAGCGGAAACCATATTGCTTGTCTGAGAGCAGATTATGGGATGTGGTGGTTAACCACCCCGGTATTGATTAGAGCTTCGAAGATTTTGCCGAAGAGGGAAGGAGACTGATAGGACGGTAGTTGGAAGGGTCAGAGGGGTCGCCGGAGTTCTTGAAGACAGGAACGATCGAAGAGGACTTCCAGCAGTCAGGAAAACAAGATTCCTTGAGGCAGTAGTTGTATAGTTTCGAAAGGGCGGGCGCCAGTTCAGGCGCGCATTTCTTTAAGACAATGGCTGGTATCCCATCTCCACCACTCGCCTTATTGGGATCTAAATTGGAGATAACGCCCAGTACTAAAGTTGGGGTTATGTTTAACCCACTCAATATGGCCTCAGTTCTAAGAGGGAAGTCGTGTATGGGTACACCAGAAGAGTCGAGCGTCGAGTTGGATGAAAATTTCCGAGCAAAGCATTGTTGGTAGAGGAGGTCAAGACTTCGAACTGGTTGAATAGAGGAGGTAAAGAGGGTTTGCAATTATTCAATACTCTCTTGCAGAGACGCTAATAATCTTTGGAGCCAAATTTGCGAGATGCAATACGTTCCTTCATTCGAGCCGCAAATAGTGACTTAGCATCATTTAGGACACGCTTACAATCGTTACGGGCGGCGGCAAAGAGACGTCTATTGCAGTCAGACATGTCGCTACGGTATAGGTGGAAGTAGTGGTTCCTATGGGCGATGGCGGCTGAGCAAGCAGCCGAAAACCAGGGACAGGAGCGCGACTTAACCCTATATTTCCTTGATGGGATGAAAGCGTAAATATGAATTCAAATTATCCCCCCACACTTACAATTTTTCCTTATAGACGAAACGTCGCAAGCCTTTTACTGATCTATCGCTATTTCCATGGAAAGTGTTCAGGCGAAATACATTCCTTAGTTCCACCAATTCTAACATTCACTGCTAAGACTCACCATTTTACGGACATTGTAACGAACCAGCCATATTCCATCTGTATTCCATTGGTTTTCCATTCGAGCAACTTCTTCCTGCGAAACACTGCCTTGTGGAATCGACTCCTAAGAAGATGTTTTCTCCAATCACTAAAAGTTTCACCTTTTCATGTTTAGGATTAACCGTTATCTTCCCCCATCCCTATCCCCTGTGCGTCTTAAACCGTGTCTCTTACTCTAACCCTTTACTTCGAATAGCCACTGGACTTTGTACAGCAGGAACCTCACTGTAAAAAAAAAAAATAACAAAAAAAAGAAAAAGGTTAACTAAACGTGGAACTAATACTAAAAAAATGAATAATAATAATTTTCTTTTTGGCTTTATGTATTTTAACATTGTGCTTTGTAAATATTAACGTTTCAAATAAATAATAATAGCGATACCTAAGGTTTAAAATGCAGTTTAAAAATGAAAAATCTATCGTAGTTGTTATTTTGGTTTTAATAACAAACTAATAGATTACATTTAATATTGTCAATAAGCAAAATACTTTGCTATATTTCAAACCGAATTTAAAACGAATTTGAAAGGAAATATTTTTTTAAATCGGTAAAATCAGCCATAATGACAAATCTGTCAAAACAACATAATTCTCTTTATTAAAAAATTTTGAAAAAGAAAATATACTTTTCTGCAACTTTATTTGAGGAAGATTAACTGAATTTCAACTTCTTCTTTCGTATTCTAAGTACATACGTCCTATTTGTTTCAGTTTTCCTTAAGACTCCCTGCCAATCTTTTGCCTTCGTGCCCGCAAAAAAAACGGTGTGTCAAGAGAACGTTTTTTTCCCTTGACACCGCTATTATTTTAACTACCTTCACTCGGCAATGTTTACTGTTTTAAAATGCAATGTTTAGAATTGTAACAAAACCGAAACACATGATGAAAGTAAATTTAATACATTTCCCTTGTTCTTCAGAATTTGGAACAAAAATATGAAACACTATTTATTAGATTGTTTATTTACAAGAATGATTTTATATTTACAACATTCTAAAAACCAAAAAAATTATATCAAAACTAATGAAATGCAATATTTATCATTTATAAACTTATGGAAAATAAACACGAAAAAAAATTTTATTCATAAATTTTTAAACATTTAATAAATTATAAAAATATTTGAACAAATTATAAGGTAATATTTATTATTTACCATTCTATAAAGTTCAAATCGATTGGCCAACCATTCCAATAATCAATATAATTAATAAATACTGTAAATAATTACTCTAATTAATACATAATGTTAATTATTTCTATTGTCAATTCACAAGAACAACGAATATATATAAATTCACTTTTATATGTTTAGGTTTTATTAAAATTCAAATCATTGTTATTTAAAATAATGGACATTACCGAGGAGTGAAGGTAGTTAAAATAATAGCGGTGTCAAAGGAAAAACCGTCTTTTTGACACAACGTTTTTTTTTTTTTTTTTTTTTTTACGGTCTCGAATGTTAAACATTGCCTACTTCCTTATTGCTCTCTTGTTCAGTCCATGGTATTCTGTTAGCATCCTTCTACAGAACAACCACTCTATTGCAGCAAATCTCCTCTTCATATGTGAGGAAGTTGTCCAACATTCACTATAACATAAAAGAGCTGATATTACGTAGCACTTCAGTAATCTTTTCTCTTTTAACCGAAGACATAATATGTGAAGACACGATGGAAAAGCAAAAGATGCCTTCCAAAAACTAAACAACGTATTAAGAAACAGTAAATTATCGCTAGAAACCCATCGGCTACAGTTGCTGAAAGAAACCTGGCAAGTGCTATTGAAAAGTACCTCGTGTCAGTGGTTAACGGGAGCAAGAAATGGCTTGTAAATTTGAATGCCTCATAGAAAAAAAAAAAGACTGTTTTCATTTAATCAACACAGAGAAAGTTTTCTGTCTGACATCAGCACGGATGATGCTAAACTCCAGGAGGGCAACACTCTACGTCTTTTTGAGCGCACGTTTTCAACTAACATGACGTAGAGCGACTGTATCGAATCAACTGCTACATCTACTGCTAGGAAAGTTGGTTTACTCGTCAGAATGCATCTTGCACATTTATAGGTCAACTATTCGTTCGGGTGTTGAATACTGCTGCCGTATTTGTTTTGGTGCTCCTGCTGTATATCTCGAGATTCTTGAGAAAATTCAAAGAAGTGTTTGTAATTTAATCGGTGTTATTTTGGCATCTCAACTTCAGTCACTTTCTCACCGACGTGGCGTGGCTTCCCTCTGTCTTTTCTACAAATATTTTCATAGCAACTGTTCCGACGAGCTTTTTCCCCTGGAGCCTCGACTATATGAATTTAAGCGTGCTCGATTGGCAACTAGGTCTCATCGTTTTACTGTTGAACTAGCTAAATGCAACCGCCACTTCTCTAAAAAATTTATTTTCTCGCACTCCTCACCTGTGGAACTCCCTTCCGTTTTCTTGCTTCCCTGATAACCACAGTCTTTAAAAATTTAAATGCAACGTCAATCTTCTGTTGTCTTGAACCCTGTTCCATTTTTGCCCTTTCCTCAATAATCACTATTAAAGTCTTCTCATTCTCTTTCAGTCCCTGTAACCCCGCTGCATCTTAGTGGCATTATCGCCTTGCTTGGGGTGAGACGGTCTAAAAAAAAAAACCCCAAAACAACAACAACAACAACAACAAAAAGATGCAGGATATTTATTTTAAATGTTTCCCACAAACAAATTTCTATTTCACTCAAACCCCGGACTAGTGCCAGTGCCGATGAACGGATGTCCCCCCGAGAAGGGTCCGTACCAAGATAGGATACTGAGCCTCAAACACACACCCAACCTCATGTGAGACTCCTATATATGATCCACCCCAAAGATGCAGGTAAAATGATCGGCTCCCTCTACCGCTCCAGTAAGTACCTGACTCTTCGTAATATCCTTTATATTTACAATAGCCAGAGTACTGTTGACATATTTTGTACGGGAGCTGCCCAGACCACATTCCCCAGTCTTGATAGAGTTCAAAATCGTCTTCGAGTTCTTGTTGGAGAAGAATTATTTTTCCCTTTCACACAGGCGGGATGTGGCGAATCTCTCACTGTTACTTGCATGGAAAGTGCTCGGACGAACTACATTCCCTGGTTCCGTCAGGCCTAACTTTCACGGCTAGGACCCGTCATGCCACTTCACTTGTAGCAAACCACACACATTCCCTTCCGTATTCCATCGGCGAGAAGTAATTTCCAATAAAACAGTTTCTTCTCGCGAACCACTGCCCTGTGGAACAGGTTCCCAAGAGGATGTTTCTCCGATCACTACAATCTTAACCTGTTCAAGTTTAGAGTTATCGATATAAACTACTCCGTAAAGTAACCCTCTACCTCGAGTGGCGCCCGGGCCTTGTACAATGTGAACTTTACTATAAAAAAAATCCGTTTCTCGAATTAGCAAATTGATAAACCTCTCTGTTTCTCTATTTTCCCTACTACCGTGGTAAATGACTCCTCACCCCCCCCACCTACCAGGATAACGTTTGTAAGTGCGATCGTACTAACATCTGTTGGTGGATGAGGGTTCAATCAAGGCGAGTTTCTCTGAGGCGACATCTCATAAATAGGATCACACAGATGTCTTGGGTAGTCGCCTGTTTGTACAGATGTTTTTTTTTACTCTCTCCCTACTTTTAATTTGAAGTGGGGCATAGGGAAGGGCACATTTGAAATTGGAATAACAAGTTTAATCTTCTTTTGTCACTACAGTTGAATTTCTTTTCCCACTCACAATGAAACACACCAAATCATCTGCAGGCAATTGCTTTTTTATGCAAACATTTGATAGATTGCTCCACAGTTGTGGCCCTGTGTCAGACTTAACTTTATAAATGTAACAAAGGAACATGTGCCTGGTTTCATGGGATGTTTAACATAATAGTCTCTGCATTAAATTCGATCATCATATTTAGCTCTTCTTTTCTGGCCTTTCTAAATACCTATACAGCATATCTTACAACCATATCACACTAATTTTTAAGAGTCTAGTACAGATGGTTCCCAACCGGGGTGCATATGGACACTAGCAGTCCATGTAACATTACTGGGGGTCCACAAAAAAGAATTGGGGCCCCACGGTAATATTTTAGTATTCTATAGAACGGTTGTTACAAAAAAGATTTGAAATTTTTACAGCAATCTACGCCATACTAAAATACTAAAAATAGAAAAACAAGTCTAAAACTAGCAGGAAATGAGATTAAGCAATGTACTTTAGCGTTCCTTTTACTCTGCCGGATGATTTGATTGCATAATATAGTTGAATAAAAATTGAAAAGGATATATAAAGGAAGAATTATATGAACATTATATTTTATTACATAGATTAATTTAATATATTAATAATAAATAATAATATTAATATTAAATATTAATAAAATAAATGATTAATATAGTAATATAATTAATTAATATAAAATATTGAAAAAAGAAAATATTAACAATAAAATTAATTTAATATATAAATTAAACAAGGATTATATATAAAGGAATGATTAACAGTATTAACCTCTTCAGCAACAGGAGCAATTTCCGGCAAAACCATCCACTTTGAGGGCCTGTATACAGTCGGGGGAAACAAATATTCGTACATATACACATTTTTAAATTATTGTATTTCCAATTAATGAATAAACATAATTTTCATATAATTAACGGTACACAGATGCATAACTAAATATGCATAGAAAACCGAAACATTTTGGCTAATACAATAAATTAAAAATTTGTATGTGTACGAATATTTGTTTCCTCCCTTCACTGTATATGCTAGCGTACATAACTGTTCCATACAATTCTTAAATACAAGTTTATTTTCATTAAATTAGTTTGATTTCAAAATAAAGCATATACATTTATTACTTCTATAATACGATTCCTAAACTTATCTAAATAAAACAAAATAAGCTTTTTTTTCTCTCCATCGAATGAGTATGGGGGTCCACCCAATAAATTAAAAGTAAAAGTGCTCCATAGGTAAAAAGAAAGGTTGAAAACCACTAGGTAAAAAAAAAAAAAAATGTCCGAAAAATAGGTCGTTTCATTTGACAAGATAATGTGGAGGTATTTTCGAACAGTATGCTGCAAATATGAAGTCTTTCCGAAAAAAGTATTAATCTATATACAGTCTAACCCGGATATAAGAGAGTTGTCGGGACCGGAGAAGAAGTCTCTTATATCCGGGTTTCTCTTATATTCGGGTTTGATGTATTTTATATACATTAACACAGGCTCTAATTTGGGACCAGAGAAAATCTCTCTTATATCCGGGTTTCTCTTATATCCGGGTCTCTTATATCCGGGTTACAACGTACTATTTAAAAAAAAGAAAAAAAAAAAACAATGGTGTGTTTAAAAGTACAATATTGTGTTTAAAAGTACAATGGTGTGTTTAAAAGTACAATATTGTGTCTAAAAGTACAATGGTGTGTCTACAAGTACAATGGTGTGTTTAAAAGTACAATAGTGTGTTTAAATGTACAATGGTGTGTTTAAAAGTACAATATTGTGTTTAAAATACTCCCTTTGGATCCCCACAGATTTATCCCTGTCTCTTTTTCTCTTTTCAAAAACAGTTTTTTTTTTTTGTAAGATTTTTTCGGGGGATCATCATCAGTTGCTTCGTTGCATTTTTCTTAATCTCATCTACGGACTGAAATATCATTCCTTAAAACGGCCATTTTAGCTTTGGGAAAAGCTACAAGTCATTGGAAACCAAATATGCATCGAACTGAGAGACTTCTAAACCTGTATTATGTGTTGTCTTATTAAAAAGCAAAAACTCCACGAGATGTCAATATGAATGCGATAATGTTGCATTCCAATGTTTTTGCATTGGAAGTGTAAAGACCTTTAACTCTGCCGAAGAGTAGAGACTTCTCGTCGCCAATAAAAATATGGGGTTGAAAGATGAACAAGTTGCCAACAGTAAGCAGAGTTGCAATCAGTGCTGTAGCATAGCAATTGTGCATGAAAAAAAAAGGTTAGAGATGGTGAATTTGATCTTCCCCAAGTATCACAATGACAGGGTAATTGACATGGCAGATAAGATAAGTGGATGCTGTTCAAATTATGTTAAGGACTTGTCTTCAGTAGAAGAGATCGAGATATATTTTATAACTTGGTGAATGACTTAATTTGAAACTCGATTTCATAATAAAAAACAAAAAACAAAACGTTTCTCCTTTCGCAAAACTTATCAGGATTTGTTATATATTAGTCAACAATTTGACCATCGAAGATCATGAGAATTGAATGTAGATTCTCCAGAAATTCCTCGGATATAAAAAGTACTTCTAGGTATGTTCAAAAATATTCTAAAAATGGTAAGTCTCTTTCTCTCTCCCTCACTCTTGAACTATCTAAGAATCGTCCCCAAAATCTCACAATTTCTCCAGGTTTCTTTAGATACTGTACTAACAGCCACTTCTCGTGTCTATTACTGGAACACTTCGTTGAGTAATTGATTAGGTCTGTGACTGTCGGCTGTCAACCCCAAGACAACAGCTTACTTAATGACATATCATTGCTTACTGATTAATCTCACGAGAGTGTCTTGCACGTACTGTAAACTTTCAGCAGTCTCTTCCCGAGGTTAAGTATAAGTTTCTTTTTTGTTTCCATTTTCTCTAAATTCTCGTCGTTGATAACATATTCGGGCCATGATAACCTCAACATCTTTCTATAGAAGCACATTTCTGTTGCTTCAGGTCTCGCCTTCATCTTTGAGGAGATCGTCCAGCATTCACTGCCATATAGATATCAGGTAACAGTTCAGTACACTTTTCTTTGTTTCTAAACGAAGTTTTTCTGTCTCGTAATACTCTGCTTAGCTTTTGGAAGGCATCTTTGATCATCCCAATGCGTCTTCACATTTCGGTGTCGCACTTTCCGCCCTCTGTTAGAACACTTCCAAGATATTTCCGTCCTGGGTATGACGATAAACTACATCCGCGTCCTGGGCAAGACGATGAAATGCGTCCAAGAGCAAAGCCTCAGATCAGAAGGTTTTGAGGAGCGTGGAACTGTCTCTTAATTGCTGGTGTTCCCAAGTCCACCCTGACCTGGGCTGGTAGCACCTGTTAGGGTCCCACCTATAGATAAATAGTTAACCCCCGAACTTGGGTTAAAACACTATGTAAGTATAAAAATAGGTTTTAATACTAGAAATACGTTGTAAAAATGATTATTACCAGCAATAAATTTTTGTATCTGTCTATATTTCTGAGATGAGATAATATGTACACTATTTACATTATTTGAACTATTGTCCTCATCTTTGTCAATATTTATTATTTTCGGCCGTTGTACGCTCCGGCCTTCTTCAGGTGGTTGGAATGTCAAACTGATTTCTTTCTCTAACTGGAGATACCACGTAATGGATATCAGTTATCAGTTATTTCCTGTTAATTCCCTCTGCAAGTTCTCCACTGCCTTAACCGGGTATTGAACTCACACTCTTTGGATCCTGTCACTGGATCTAACCAACGCCTTTATCCACTGTACTATGTGTCCTTAAGGAGAACTTGGAGAGGTGAATTAACAGGAAATAACTTATAACTGATATCCATTAGACATGGCACGTGGAAGTAGAGCAGTCTGCCTCAGCGAGCGAAATAAAACGTTCAGTTCGACATTCCAACCACCTGAAGAAGGCTATCACGGCCGAAACGTAGTAATAAATATGGAGACAAAGATTAGGACAATAGTCCGAATAATTTTAAATAAATTTTGAAGAAAAATTATTACCAGCAATACATTATTACAAGCAATGCATTTTTTAAAAAAAAAGTTACCTACATTTTGAAAAAAAAAAAAAAAAATTAACAGCAATGAAAATATTGTCGACATTAAATAACCCATTGAAGGTGATATACTGTAAAACAACACAAACCTAAACCCTGATCGACAAACTGATTTCTTACAAAGAATACATATTTCATTCATACAAATCTATACTAAAAAATCTTGTCGGCATTAAATAACTCATTGAGGTTGATATGCCGTAAAAGAAAACAAACCAAACCATCCAAGATATTTAAATTTTTTTACGTCTTTGATTTTGGTAACTCCGATTTGTAATTCGCATTTTGGTCAAATCCTTTTGCTAACACTATTTCAAAATATCTCATCTCAATCCCCGCCTTCGACGACTAAGTAAACAAATCTTTTTTGCTCGGTGACCAGTATTTGAATTTTTTTGTACCTTGTTTCTATATTGAATGGCCCGGCGTTGCCCGTGCTTGATTCAAAAATCGTACGACTCATACAGCAATCGCTATCACTTGACTTAAAATATTTTGCCCTTCCTTGCCTTTAAAGGAGTGCCCTTTTGCCGTGTTGATGCTTCTACATGCCTTAATTGCCTATCTCACACTGCGAATTTTTTCTAAGCTCTATACTAAACATTAAATCTGTTACGAAAAAACAACTAAACAAAATGAACACAAAACGATCAGCTTTAAAAAAGGACTCGTAACTGGAAAAAACGAATGAAAAAGAATGTTAACAACAAATTTTTTCACCCAACCCAGTTCTGCGGAATCAGAATCAACGTTGAGTTTAAACAGCAAGCGAATGCCAATTGAAGTAAAGGGCTATGAGATTTAAATTTTTCCCACTTGCGAATGCAGCCATCGATTTTTTTTGCATGCTAGTTAACTTTCGTGTCAGTCAGCTGTTGCGTGGCAGCCAGCTGTTGCGTGGCAGCCAGCTGTTGCGTGGCAGCCAGCTGTTGCGTGGCAGCCAGCTGTAGGCTCTCACTCTGGCCAGTACCAAATGGCCGCAAACTACATGAAAACTGCCGTAGAAACATGAAAATATCGATTATTTCCACTATCGATAGTAGTTGGGAAATGCAAAGTCGATCTTGGCCTTTCCGCTCACTTGGAGCATGTGCATGTAAATGTTGGTGTAAATCTGTCGAAAATTGCGGCAGTGCATTCGTTACGCACGCACACACACACACACACACACACACACACACACACACACACACACATCCTGCCTTTTATAGATAGATTCGTTTATGGTGTTAACATGTTATCAGTTAGACATTCTAGAAAAATGAAAATATCAATTTATTTATTGCTAACTAGTTTCACACATTGTTGATGGCATGGCACTATAGCTTGTATTAATAAATACTAAACATTTTAAATACCTTGGTGTATGGATCAGTTATAGCACATTTAGTATTGGGGGGTAAGGAAACTGAACATAGAACAGGCTATGGCAGGGATAGTTTCACACAATACTGCAAGATGCTACAAAACCAAAACATTATCGTAAGAATTAGAGTCATGTTCTTAAATAGACTTATCTTCTTAAATAAACATTTTTTTAAAATCATTTCAACGGAAGCAAGGTGGTAATACCATTAGAACCCACAGGGTTTCAGGGATGGAAAGTGAAAGTGAAAGAGAAGACTGAAAAGAGGGAGGATTGAGGAAAGAACAAAACAATGAACACGGCTTAAGAAAACAGAAAATAGCGATTGATGTTGCATTTAAATTATAAAGGTTTGTAGTTATCAGAGAAACAAGTAAACGGAAGGGAGTTCCACAGTTGGGAAGTGCGAGAAAAGAAACTGTTGGAGTAGAATTGGCGATTGCATTTAGTCGTTTCAACAGTAAAAAGGTGGAATCTACTTGCCAATCTGCTACCACGCTTAAATTCATGTAGGGAAATAAGCTCTTATGTTCTTAAACAGCCTCATCAGAACGACACTTTCATATGTGGATGTCCTGCATGGCAACCAACCTGTTCAGAACTATCTAAACCTTCAACTGCACACAAACGCTTTCTTAGATTAATCATGAAAAATGGCTTCGAACGATTGAAACCGTGAAAAACATTGTAGACAAAGCGCTACAGAATCACAAGAGGACTTTCAACAGATGCAACAACTAAAATGGATAGCATATGTAGCTCGAAGAGAAAATAATAAAATAATGAAAATGTTGACTTAGGAGGCACGGTGGAGTAATGGATAGCGGCTTGGATTGAGGAATCGGAGAGCCGAGTTCGAATTCCAATCGAATCCATTATATTCACTTACGTGCTAATACCCTTTCTTCTCCCTCCAGCTATGGGTAAATAGCAGGACAGACTGGGTTCTATAGCCTTAGATGGCAACTGGTCTAGGAGAAGGAAAACTCTGAATTCAAAACCTGCTCTTAGATGAGGGTGAATGGAGTTTCTCTGAGCCTTGGTTGGCAATCCATTTAGTGATGGTGTCACGATAAAAAAACACCCTTGATAGACCTAGAGAAGCATCAAGATTTCAGCTATTTGACGAGATTATGATCTACACCAATCAAAGTATTAGTGAGTTCAATCTCGGCTGAGGCCGCAAGATGATGATGATGATACTTCGAAGTGAAGTTTAGAAAAGTATCCCCCCCCACCGCCGCTCATCAGTTCTGGAAAGAGCGATAACAGTTACTGGAATTGA
Organism: Acanthosepion pharaonis; assembly: GCA_903632075.3. Lineage (NCBI taxonomy): Eukaryota > Metazoa > Mollusca > Cephalopoda > Sepiida > Sepiidae > Acanthosepion > Acanthosepion pharaonis. The sequence continues at coordinate 903,683 of CAHIKZ030000954.1, read as the reverse complement.
GAAACCAATTTTACTGTAAATATAAAGATTTCAGAAATTTCAACCGACAGCTAATTGATCTGTAAAGGTTGAATGTTTCCTCGTAAGGTAACGGCTAACATTACGATTAGAGATGAAGCGAACAGATATTACGTCAATGAAAGTTGAATGTTTCCGCATAAGGAAATGGTTGATATTACCATTAGAATTATAGATAAGGAGAACAGATTCTACACTCTGATTGTGAGACCAAAGAATGAAGAAACGAGAAACTTGTACAACACTGTCTGTTTTTAAAACGGACTCAGAAAGTTTCCTGTTAAGCAAATTTCTAATATTACCATTATCTTTACTATTGTTACATTTAGACATTTTAGATAAATTGTCATTCGAGCTATCGTAGTCAGATTTTGGAAAATACTTGTGGGATGACCTGACAGCATGTATTGCTATGATTTAGTCGTTTTATAAGAACTAAAATATCATCGATTCTATTTCGATAAGATTTCGGATTTATAGCATGTCACGCTTAAGAGGATTGGGTGGTATTCGCATTTTTATGCCATGTATTGGAATTGTTATCGTTTGGGCATTTTAGAATAACGAAAATATCACTTTTCCGATCGTTGCCAGACATCGGACATGGGTTATGGAAAACGAGACGTTCTGGACAGTTATATATGGCGACATCTATATAAAATCTTTTACTTAATGCAATTAAAATTACAACGTTGATTTCTACATGAGCCAATTAGATAAGTAGTTCCACCAATTAAACTATGTAACTTTATCTTCACGACTGCCAGCCATATTTCGAACATATTTTTTTATTATCGATAATTTTACTTTGCAGAAGAAAGTCTCCTTATATACACAGGGTGCGGTGTATAAGTTGCCGTCTAAATTACACAAAAATAACGAAAAATAACACTAACGTCTCATTTTAAGAGATATATTTACTAAAATTACACAGAAATATCTTGAAATACTAAAGAATAAATTTATTCAGTAAAATCATCATTAGCTTTAATGACGACCTCCAGACAACTTCGGAATCTCCTGCAACTCTTCTGGACGATCTACTTATTTAAATTGGTGAATGATGCCATAATACTTACCACCAGGAGTTTTGTTGATCACTCGCTCAACTACGCTTCATACATAATAATCAAGGGGGTTGCAGTCTGGGGAGTTAGCTGGCCAGATGTAAGGGGTGATGCGATCGCAGAAATTGTCTGATAGCCATGATTGGGTTCTGCTTGTGTGGCATGGTGCAGAGTCCCGTTGCTAGACAATAGAATCTTCCAGTAGTCACACTCTTTACATAGAGCAGCAGTACCTCCTCAAGACACTTGACGTAGGCCTCCGTGTTGAGTCTGAGATCCTGTGGGAAGATGAGTGGAAACATAACATCGACATCATTAGTGATCACTCCTAACACAATGATGTTGACTTGATATATCATCCAACTTTTTCTGAATCATCTGCACTGTCTTCAGATTGACACCCAAACAAACTGAAATGTTCGTATTGGAGCTTCCGGTGCGAATGCCAAGAAGTACAGCATGTCGTTTCCAGATTTCTGGGGGATTGAATTGCGTCTTGGTACTCTTTTTTCTTACAACTGACCCTATTATGCTGTGCACTTGACAAAATCAAAAACAAACAAATAAAAAATATAAAATGGCGACAAATTACCCATCGCACCCTGTAGATACCCGAAACCAAAGAACCAAAACTGTGAAACAGAAATGCGAAGTCCGAAAAGGAATAGGAAAAATCAATTGTAAAATCCAAACAATTTATGTAGAAACTGTAAAATTACCTTAGAAACAAAAAATGCTGAACTGCTCCTTATCAATCCATTAGTGAATTTAAAAGAAAAACAAAACAAAAAAAAAAAACAAAAAAAAAAAAAACAATTCAACCCAAGGAAGGCAATAATGCAACTAAGACGCAAGGGGGCTACTGGAAGTGAAAGAGAAGGAAAAAAACTTTAGACAGAAATGGAATCACAATCAAAACAAGAAAACAAAGGATAAACCTTTAGTCTTGTTCAAAAGACCAAGGAAAAGTATGAACGAAGAAATAGGTAAACCTATCTACTCCTGTCTATATTTCTGAGATGAGGTATTATGTACACTATTTACATTATTCAGAATATTGTCCTCATCTTTGTCGCCATAGTTATTACAACGTTTCGGCCGTTGTATGCTCCGGCCTTCTTCAGGTGGTTGTAATGTCGAACTGAACCCTTTATTTCGCTCAAGGACACATGGCACAGTGGATAAAGGCGTTAGTTAGATTCAGTGACAGGACCCAAAGAGTGTGAGTTCAATACCCTTTTAAGGCAGTGGAAAACTTGGAGAGGGGAATTAACAGGATATAACTGACAACTGACTTCCATTAAACATGGCAGTCTACCCCAGTCAATCTCCCAAGAAAAGTAACACTTATACTTAACATAAGGAAGAAAGAGTTGAAATTTCTGCGGCACATAATGAAGAAGAGGGCTTGGAAAATTTGATATTCACAGGACAGATTGAAGGCAAGATGGACAGAGGAAAACAACACATAATCTACCTAGCGAGTTGAGTGAGTGGTTGAAAGAACAAAGTTTTTGGAGAAATAACAAAATGACCATGCACTATAAACGACAGGAAGTTGTGGAGAGCCATGATCGTCAACGTCTAAAAGGACACGGTACATAGAAGAAGAAAATTTTTTTTTTATAAATTTTTTTCAGGTAAATCGTTTTCTCAAGTCCAGTAATTGTTATTGCTCTTGCCAGTATTAATGGGCGATTTTCTTCCTAAGCTTTTGTTTGAAGTCGTGTGGAAAGCGAACATCTTTATTATGTCAGTATATTCTGTTCTGGTTACATGTGCTGTCTATTTTAATTGTTGCTTCTATTGAAAGACCTCAAGTGATGTGGATTCTGTTATTTGCTACAAGGTCAAGACTCGAGTTTTTATGTTCATGGTTTTGGTTTTTTAGACATTTTTAGGGGATCCGTATTGTCGTAATTGTCCTAAGATATTGAGTTTTCTAACCAAGTGTTCCTGAAAAAAATGAATAGGCCTATTAGAGAGGATTTAATATTGTGCATTACAGACGATCTAGTTGTTTCTTCTTTCTTGGTTTATATGTACGTAGGGTTTTGTTTAAAGCAAATATAAAAAAAAACTATATATATTATGACATGGTGATAGAAATAACTGTCAAAATAAAGGTCACCGAATGGCACATTAACCCACACGAATGCAGTTTGACTCCTCCAAAAATTAGAGATTTTCGAGATAAGAGAAAGCATATGGTTTGGCAAGTGACTGAGATAACACTGTTATGATGACTAAATCCTCGTGATGAACTACGACTGTTATTATTCTTACGTAAAAGAAGCTAATACATGAGCAAAGTATGTAATAGTAGTAGTTTTGTTAAGAAAGAACATGAATTTAACTGGTTCTTGGCATAACGATAAACTGCATCCAGCATCTGATCGGGAGGTTTTAAAGATCCTGGAATCACCTGTTATTTCCTGTTGTTCCCAGCTCCACCCTGACCTGGGGTGGTAGCACCTGTTAGGGTCCCAGCTATGAACAATTAGCGAACCCCTAAACTGGGACAAAAAACACCTCTGAAAGTATAGATTAAAAAATATAAGTAAAAGAATAAATTACCAGCAACATATATTTGTAAAAAAGTTAATAGCAATAGATTTTTGTAAATAGAAAAAAATTAGTCAATCTCCCAAGAAAATTAAATTTCGGCATAAAATGACCCATGAGGAGTTGATGTGCCGATAAACAAACAAACGTAAATTTAATATAGTAAACTCAAGTTGATGGCTGGATTGCATGAGTTTAATTTTATTTTCGTATATTCTCAATCCGTGGTTGGTTGAAATCAAGAATACGAAACCAGTGGATACGAAAAGCCGAGGGGTGCTATTTTGTAACAGAAAAGGTTGATAACTTTTTAAGTAAAAGAATTCAACATTTCTAGAGGATGAATTTTATATGTACACGTTTTATATAAAGAAGAACATAAACCAAGATAGATATACTTCTCTGTACACCAACCGCTAAAAAAGGAAGAAAACATTTATGGGCTTTGTTGATAGAAAATGTGTGTGTGTGTGTGTGTGTGTGTGTGTGTGTGTGTGTGTGTGTGTGTGCGTGGGTGTGTGTGTGTGTGATGCGCGATGCGCTACATGGCTGGTTGAAATTAAGAAGACGACATGCTGGCGGAAGAAAAGTCTTATTGTTTTTTTCGTCTATAGGGGTTTATATTCTTCCTTTTATAGAAACAGCGTTACCTAGCGATAGACTGGGAGATAAGACCCAAAAAAACCTTTGGTAATCCAGAGAAAAATTAAATCATGGCTTATACACCTGTGTGTGATGCGCTGAAATTAATAAGACGGTTGTCCGGGGTGGGGAACTCTCTCGGCGGAGACAAGTCATATTGTTTTTAATAAATTAATAATAATGAATTGGTGATACAAAACTTCTGAATTAACCCATAGATGGGGGGCAGATGAGGTGGATTCGTACCATTCTCATGGGTATTTGCGCGTAAGTGAATACAAATAACACTACGGGAATTGGAATTCGGCTCTCCGATTACAAATTCCGAGCCATTATCCATCCAAGCTTACAGCACTTGGTATTCACAGGCGGTCACCCATCTAGATACTGATCAGGCTCGACATTGCTTAACGCTGTAACCTACCTTCCCTGAGCCTTTTCTATAAATATTTTCATGGTAATTGTTATGGTGACCTTTTATTTTGGTACCTAGATTATATGAATTTAACCACAGTACTAGATTCGCAGCTAGGCATCATCATTTTAAAGTTGAAATGTTTAGATGTAACCGCAAGTTCTATGCTAACAGTTTCTTCTATCACACTTCTCGAATATGGAACTCTCTTACGACCTCTTGCTTTCCAGTCAAATCTGATCTTCAAAAATTTAAATGCAATGCCAATCGTTATCTTCTGTCTTTAATTTCTGCTCTTTTATTTCTCTCTCTGTCTGTCCGTCTCTCTGTCTCTTTCCTTAATAATGTATAATTAATTTTTCTTGCCTTTCATCAGAATGGCTAATGCTAACCTCCAGTAGAGAGACTCGTTGCGCCTTCTCGAGCTGACATGAAGTGAAAAGACTATATTGAATCAATTGCTTGGTCAACTGCTAAGAAAATTATTTCACTGTTTTGCTTAACAATTTTTCTTTCCAGAATCTATTTTAAATACCCATAGGTCTACCATGCTCCCATGCCTCGAATATTCCTGCCACATATGGTCCTGTGTCCTGCTATTTACCTAGATAAAATCCAAGAAAAAATCAGCAATATTTTTGGTCCTGACCTGGGGTCTCGGCTTTAGACGATGTGATGCCCTGTGCCTTTTCTATAAATATTTCCTAGGTAATTGTTCGATGAACTCTTCACTATGGTAGCTAGACTTGAAGAATTTAAGCGCAGAACTAGACTGGCAACAAGTGCTCGTCAATTTACAGTTGAATTGGCTAGATGTAACCGCAAGTTCTATGCTAACAGTTTCTTCTATCGCACTTCGCGTTCGTGGAAGTCTCTTACGGCTTCCTGCTTTCCAGCTAAATTTGATGTTCAAAAATTTAAATGCAATGACAATCGTTATCTTCTGACATTTCAATTCCTGTGCTTTTATTGCTCTCTCTCGTTCTCTCTCTCAATCTCTCTCTCTCCTTAATAATGTTTTCTTTTGCACTTATTATGTCACATCCAGTAAGCCCTTTGTGTCTTAGTGGCTTTATTCCCTTGCTTGGGGTGAAACACTGAAAAAACAAAAACAAAAAAAAAATCAGTATCATTCCAACCACCTGAAGAAGGCCGGAGCGTACAACGGCCGAAACGTTGTGATAAATATGGCAAGATTATATGGCAAGAAAGATGAGGACGATAGTCCAAACAATGTAAATAGTGAAAAAAAAAAAAAATCAGTCTCAAACTTCCCACATTTTTGAATTTTTTTACTGGCTTGATTTTGTCTTCTCTAATTTTTAGCTTGCATCTTGCACTAATGACAATACATTCTGTCTTCTTACAATTGATGACTGGTTCTTTTACGTAATTAGTTGCCATCAGGCAGACATATATATATATATATATATATATATATATATATATATATATATATATATCGTCACTGACACATATAAGCACAACTACGTACGCGTTAGTTCTCACACTACGTGTGTGTATGAACGGATGAGTGAGAATCAGGGAGACACAGTGGGAGCCGAAAGACATAAATTTTGAATGTTCATCTATTTTCGTCGTATAAAGGCACAGAGACATGAGGCTGGCTTCCCACGCACAAAAAAAAGGTTTCTGTCCCTCGCACTGCACCCAATCCTTCTCTTTATTGGTTACATTGGCTGAGAAAAATAAGTAGATCACCTAGTTTTCTTTTTTTGAAAGTTGTTGTGTTTTTATTTTTCTCGCAAAAATTGACTCAACCTTCATTTCGACCTCTGTTTACCGTTAAACTTTTCGTCAAAGTCTTGGTGCGTGGGTTTCACCCCAACACGAATTTAACCCTTTTAATAATAAGGTAACTCAGACCACTCTGTGGTAGTTATTGATATCTCCTTCCCAGCATCCATTAAACAGATTGGGATTCATTCCGAGATTTTCTTCGTGGAGCTCCTTGGACTGATATCCTCCCAATTGAAAATTGCACCACTGAGCTTTCTTTTAGGGTCAAAAACGTCATCGACATTTTCATCCCTTCTCGGAAATACCAGGTAGAGCAGCAATCCTCTCCATGATTCACACTAGCTTGTTCAACCGCCATAGCACACATGAATCACTATTTCCGGCTATACCAGCGTGGCAACTCTCGTCATAACAGGGGCCTATTTGCTACTGTCCATAACAAATGTAAGCAAGTCCTCGAATTAGCTAAGTACCTGTTTGCTGAGAGAATGAGATACCGCATAAGCCGTAAAATCATTGGATCGCGTGATTACTGGCGTCTCCGTAATAGGGTACTAAATAAGTGCAAGGTCTCCCTCCTTTTCAATCGATTTGAGATATTATCATCCTCTGCTAATAAAGCTTAATTCTTTGCCCGTAGATTATCCTCAAGCCCTACTCTTGACTAATCTGGATTATCCCTGCCTAACTTCCCATTTAGAACTGATTCTCTGTCGAGTGATATGCATATATGCACTTCTGCTATCATCTCTAACCTGGATCCCTACAAAGCATGTGGGCCCGATAGTATCCCTGTAATAGTTATTATGTTCCCGAACTGGCTCCTGTTCTCTCTAAACTGTATAATAAATGCCTCACTGCCTCCTGCTTTCCTGTACGAGGTTGATCATATCACGGGAAAATCTGACATTGTCTAAGGAAGATCCAGCTGATTTCCTTGAATGTTTCCTAATCTTAGGATGTGTGTTGGTTTATCACTTTGAGCCAGAGACAATTCATGCAATGAAAATACCTCTCCTCATCTGCTCCAAAGAAAGCCATAGTCATTTCATCCTCAACAAAGATGGTAGCCTCAGGGGATGGAAAAGGCATTGTGTTTCTTCAAAGAGGACACACTATGAATAGAGAGTACTATGCCAACATGTTGAGGCAGTTACGAAATGTTATCAAGACCAAACGTCTAAAAAACTGATGAAAGAGTATCGTTTAATCAGAATAATGCTCCAGCAGACAATGCCTTTGTTTCAATGGCTGCTATGAGTGACTGAGGCTGCTTTATCAACCGGCCTATTCTCCTGACTATCATCTGTTCCCCAACTGGGAACAAATATCGCAGTGATGATGACGTCATGTCTACTTTTTTTGACCAACAGAATAAAAGCTTCTTCACCAATGGTAATCAAGCACTGCAACACCAATGGAAGAGGGGTTTAGACTTCAAGAGGGTCTATGTTAAAAAAAATAAACCTCATTTCTTTGCTTTCCATGAGAGTATCTTTGTCAGCCTCTGAACTGTTCAGCCGACCATCGTACATCGAATAATAGTCCTTTATTACTAGTGCTTATATTCATTTTCTGATCAATTAAAAAAATCGCTTTTTATATAGTAAACTAATTTCAACACATTTCTATAGTAAAATAATGAATAATATAGAAAATGAATGAATCAATCAAACTGTATACACTGTTGACACCATCGACAAGGTTTTTTGTTTAAAAAGGCGATGAGCAGAATTGTGATAAAACCCAAACATATGAAAGTGAATTTATACGTTTTCTTAATTCTTGATATTAAAGATATTAAACACTATTTATTAGTTTGCTGATTTACAAGAATAAATTTACATTTACGAGATTATTACCCTAATAAGACAGTCCGGCGGTAGGTTTAAGGTCTGGGTCCACCCTGCCGCCAAATAATCTTTTCCTAAGTGTAGGATAGCTTAGACTGAGTCTCCTGAATTGAAAAACATTCTCAAAGCTTTGCTCTGGGAGGGCCACTGTATTTCTCCACCCTACTCTATATAGGACTCTTAAACCAACTTTCCAGACAGCCGTCGGCAGGATTGTCAATGACGGACATAATACTGAGTGCCTTGGAGAAATTGTCGGGGTCCTAACCGTAGTAAATTTCCGTTCAGTCTGAGGTTAGGCGCTGAAAAATTATTAAGCTGGCATGTGTAAATACGTGAATGTTGAGGGATCGGGGTAAGGCTGTCCACCTGCTCCGTGACTTCTTGTCCTTCGGTGTGGATGTAGCTGCGATCCAGGAGACAAACTTTGTTTGCGGCGTCGATGCTTGGGTTTTGTCTAGTGCTATTGTTGTCTATTCAGCATATGGAAACCGACAGGCCAGAGATGTTTCCATATGGTTAAGCATAACCTTGACGCGAGGGTGAACCTTGTTCATGTCAATGCGTTTGCAATCAGTTGCCGAGATTCTGTTGAGACTAGTCTAGACTTGTGCTGTGAAGAGCCGAACAATTTAGAGCAACCTCTATCTAATCCGCAAGATCATAGAGGGTGTAAAATACGACGATGAAGCCGCATTTATCAGTTTAGATCAGTCGAAGGCGTTCGACAGGGTTGACCATCGGTACCTGGCGGCTGTCCTGTAGGATGTCAGGTTCCAATCAGACTTTAGCAAATGAATCAGCCTGCTGTAGTGTTCCCTCAGTACTGTGGTACAGGTGAACTGAAAGCGGTTGAGCGTTTTTTGCGCTGCCACGGTCGGTTCATCAATGTTGTCCGCTGACGCCTCTACTTTACGCTTGGCGCTGTAGCCTGTCCTTCGCCGTCTTAGAGACAAGGCGTGCTGTTCGGCCCTACGGGGAATCGGTGTCTCTGGTGGAGCACGAACCATGGTTTCAGCGTACACCGATAACGTATCCATTTTCGTATCGTGCGACATTGAGGTAGTGCAGAAGGGCTTGAACGGTGCGAGGTCATGAGGGCCAAGATTAACCGTAACTAGTATTCAGGCTTACGGTTACATGCATGTAAGGGCGTTGCACTTCTGGGGCCCTTCAGTTAGGCTGACGGCCCTGTACGTATTCTTGAAAAGGATTGGTAGGAGGTACTGGTAAATGTAGGAGCGTTGGTCCGGACTTGGCTCCGAAGGCTGTTGTCCTTAAAGGTAGGATCGAGATGTGCTCCGTCTACAACTTTCCAATTATCCTTTAATGAATGTCGGTACTCACTCTCTGCAAGGACTGTCGGAAGGATATCGAGCATTTATTCTTGTTAGAGGTGTTGGTGGGGGCAAGACTAATGTCTGCACAGAAGTGTGTGTCCAGTGTCCGTGTCATAGGGGATTGGGAATGCTTCACTTGGTGAGTTACCGACACGACTCGAGGTTGGTTTTTCCTACGCAGCGCGTTGACAGCATATTCACCACGAGCGAGGTGTGTTAGAGACGCCTTCCCTGGACCTACCCTCCCTCGTCCCATTTCCAAGTAAATCAGTCTGAGTTCTTTACCGACTGTCGAAAGGTCGTACCAGTGAACTTTCACGGCCTAGAAGGATATTGGGAACTAGTAGAGGGTGTCACGTCGGACAATCTCTGTGGGTGTTTCGGTTTGTTGGCGACCAAGTTGTGCTTTTTCTGGCCCTGGGTTACCTTAGCAATCCTGAGTTTTTGCTTACCTGGCGATTGATTCAGAACGCAATCTCTCAATGACGTGGCATTCAGGGCGGGCTTGGCAGATATGTCCGATTGTCACCGGTGTGATATTGTTTTAGAGGAAACAGCAGTGTATACTTTCTTCCATTGTCCGCAGGCGCGCCAGTTCTGGGATCACGTCGGCAAGATGACGGTTCGTGTCGATCCCGAATACTTCGTATCCTTCGATTTCGCATCCGTGTGCGATAATGTGTCGACCCGTAGTCTGGTTGAAACGAATAGTGTTTCTGTTAGCCGTGGCAAGAATAGTGGTGTGGACGACGCGGATGGAGGGAATCTTACGAGACGAACGTTATTCGTATCAGGATCTGATTAGAGATTCTCTGGGTATCAATTCATGATTAAGAACAGTACTGATAAAAGGGTTTGCTTTCGGCAATTTTCAGCAAAAGGTGACAAAAAATAGCGAGTTTTTTTTTGTTTTTTTTTTTAGTGATTCGGGTCACCCTTGATTTCCTTGTTTAGTTCCCTATAGAGACAACGTGGCGTATTCTTGACGGACCCCATCTCTGGCTAAGCTAGACTCTTTTTGGTCACCGATTTAATGTGAGCGATTGTCCTTCCCGAGGAACTCATTTGTTATGATCCTTGTCAAGGTTCTCAACCTCCCCAGTTTGTTTCTTACCACCCCGCTTTTTATCTTAGCTAGATCAGCCTTTTTCTACTCTGTAATGGATTTCGCACCTCTCCTGACTCATTGGCTCTTAGTTTTCTGTGAGTGGATGGGTTTTACTAACACAATTTTATTTTAGTTTGAATGTTTTGTTTAATTTTATTTTCATTATTAGGTTAATCCCCTCCCTCCTCATTTCATGATAATTTTTAATTTATGTTTATAAGAAAATTAAAAAGAAAAAAAAGAAAGAAGAGACAATTGTACATCAGAGTCTGTCTATATTTCTGAGATGAGGTATTATGTACATTATTTATATTATTCGGATTATTGTCCTCATCTTTTTCGCCATATCTATCACAACGTTTCGGCCGTTGTACGCTCCGGCCTTCTTCAGGTGGTTGGAATGTCGAACTGAACCCTTTATTTTGCTCACTGGGGTAGACTGTTCTAGTCCCACGTGCCATGTTTGATGGATGTCAGTTATCAGTTATCTTCTGTTAATTCCCCTCTGAAAGTTCTCCACTGCCTTAAAGGGGTATTGAACTCACAGTCTTTGGGTCCTGTCACTGGATCTAACCAACGCCTTTATCCACTGTGCCATGTGTCTTGAAGAAGGCCGGAGCGTACAACGACCGACACGTTGTGATAGATATGGCGAAAAAGATGAGGTCAATAATCCGAATAATGTAAATAATGTACAATTGTACATATTGTTAAATTTCTATATCATGAGAGTTTTAGTAAGATCCATGTGAATATGTGGTATTGTGGTATATGTTAGATTGGGTAGAGAAGGATGAGATTTTGTGGTGATTGAGTCAATCGTAAGAATGAATGAGTCTTGAGTCAGATTAACTAGGTTTACGTTAGTCAGTGACGACCAGCCTTTTCCCACCTCCTCTACGTTGTCTTGTTACAAACATATATTTTTCATCCATTAAGATAAAGGCTATCCGTGGATACGATGCTTACGATCAAAGTGTAGTATCTGTTCCAGTAGCAGACAGCCGACCCATGTCTCCAGCCATCAGCAGCAGTCAGCCATCATTATCGGCTGAAGCTATAGCACAGCGATGTCAAGGGAATAACCGACCTTTAACATAGCGGGTAGGAAGGTTAAACATTGTCTCCGCTAATAATAAATCCTTGTTTCTATTTCTTTTAGGATTGGTTCGCTGTAAATGTTAAATAAATCCGGATACATTCTCGTCTTACGCCTCTTTGTACTTTTGTCTTCTCGTTGACTGTGTTTCATATCAGCTTGACAAATTCAACACGTTGATGAATTTTACATGTATATAAAGAAAAATATACTTGTTGCATACAAGATAGCTGATAAAGGAGGAAAACATTTATAGACTTCGTTGATAGAAAATGTGTGATGCGGTACATAGCTGGCTGAAATTAAGAAGTCGGCCTGACTGGAGATGAAGTCTGTTTCGGTGGAGACAAGTCCTATTGTTTTTTGCCTACATTCTGGGGGAAAAAGTGAAAGAGAAGGGTTTATATCCTTCATTTTATAGTTCTGAAACAGCGCCATCTAGTGGCAAATTGTGAGATAAGGTGAGACAACTCCTCACAAGCCTTTTGCACTCTAGAAAAAGATCGTGGCTTATACATTTAACAACCTTTCCTTTCATTAAATAACTTGTATGTATCTTTTTTTTTCATAGCAGATCTAAACAAACAATTATTTTCTTAAAAATCTGATAAATTATCTTCTTTTTTCGTTCTTTTTTTAATATAAAAACATGTTTGTCTTTACCAATAAATTGTGACACAAGTTGTTTTCTTTTCTATTTAATTGCCAGTCTCTTATGTTCTTTTTCTCTCAACATTTTTAGCCTTAAAGCCTCGCCAAAAATTATCTTATTGTTTCCGGAAACGCGTCCATGACAGTGCGGCATTGAAAACGATCAGCAACGGAAGTATTTACAACTTCCGGGCTTTACGTTGAGTTAATTCCTCCCCACTTCTGCGCCCTCTGTCCCTAATGCACTTTCACTTCCGTCCCACCCAAAATAATACACTGACCCACAAAATTTCAACCAATTCCTCTCTCTTCCCTATCACATAGGTCCAGGACTCTAGTAGAAAATCGTTTTGTTAGATAAATTAATGCCTATTATTTTATTTTATTTTATTTTATTTTTTATTTTATCTTAACTTGGCATTTGCAGTAGTTTTGTATTTTTTTTTGTTGTTTTTAGATTAGGAGGTCGCCAAACCGGCTGCCTGTCTCGTCATTTTATTGGTTGCAATTTTATCGAGGGTAGGGTGGGAGATTTCAGTTACGTTGAAGTCGGAATCCAGAGTTGTACACACAATTCTCAGTTTCTTTATATATATATATATATATATATATATATATATATATATATATATATATATATATATATATGCCATTACGAAACTGAATCGGTATGTAACTCTTATCAGCATTTGCTATTTAAGACTATTACAAACAGATGTTTCTTTCGAAATCATCTTTACGATTAAAAAAATACCAACATGGTCTTTTTCTACATGATGTTAATTTATTTAGATTCTAGCTTAGAAGCCGTCTCCGTAATTTTTATTTTATTTTAAAATCACCATTCTTTATGATCCTTTCACATAAAGTCACTCTTAAAAGACATTAGGGAAACCGAAGTATATAATATTTCGAATACATCATGTACGCGTGCTAGGAAAAGAAAAGACCCAAATGAGCAACGTACTGTGACCCGCTTAAGTTTTGTACTGTTTAATTAAACGATATCAATTGCAATTGCGACGAAAAGCGAAAATAAATTTAAACCTTTAATATAGAATTGTTTTTTAAAACTTTCATTCTGTTCTATATTTAAATTCAATTTTAAATGAGTTATTTATTATTTAATTTTTAATCGCGTGTAACTACAGCAGTTATTACCCGTTACTTTAGGTTGTTTATGATTGGCCGAGATCGAAAAACGGACGAACTGACGGACACACGTACACTGCGCTTTATTTATATGGAAGCCGTTTTGCTGTTGGCGTAGTATTTTGACACAGTGTAAATTAATGTTTAGATGTAGACAACACTTTTAAAATCGTTACCATATTTTAAAGATATTTTACTTTGAATAAAAATAAATAACAATATCAACTGAATGTCTCAGTTTTATGTAACGTCAAGGGACGTAACTATCTATATTAAACAATTGAAACCAACTCTTAATAAAATTAATTATGAATACTGTACAAATGTTTTAAAATGTTTACAGTAGATAGTTTAAAATATAATATTATAACTAATAACTTCAAATACTTTTTTTAAATAGTTAGAAATCTCAATAACTTAGTTACCTTCCTTGACGTTACTGGACGTGTATGTTTACATCATAAAAATTAAAAAATTGTACAGTGCATAAGTTTAGCGTTTTTGGCAAGTAAAAAAATTAATTTTCAGATGAACACAGCAATTTTGTCTTAGCAAAAACAAAAACCTGAAAATGACATTGTGCTAATGTCGAAAGTACTCGGAAATAAAATGGATATGCATCAACATGGTAATTTTCTTTCTTCCTTTAAAAAGAACACTAAGAAACTATTCTGCAAATATTAGAGAATCCCATTAAGAATAAGCAGACAAAACTTATCTAAATTGTTTTATGAGACATGTTTTAATGAAAACATGCTGTCAAAATATACGTAATAAGAGCTATTTTCACTGGTGCCTCGACTGCATGAATTTAAGCGTCCTACTAGGTTGGCATTTCGGTCCCACCCTTTAACTGTGAAAACGGTTAAATGTAACCACCTCTTCTACGCCAACAGCTTCTTCTCTCGCACTTCCCAACAGTGGAACTCCTTTCCTTTTACTTGCTTCCCTGATAATTATAATCCTCAAAAATTTAAATCTAATGTCAATCGACATCTTTTATTTCCTTGTTTCCCGTTTTTTTCTTTATCCTCCTCCGTTCTTCTTTTTATCCTTTACTCAACCCCTATACCCAGTCTTTTCCCTTACTTACAATCTCTGTAGCCCCTTACGCACTAGTGCCACTCCGGCCTGGCTTCGGGTGAAGTGCTTATAAAAAAAGATTATTCTTAATATGAAATATACCTTTGTTATGATACATTGGGCCCTATTTTATTAGCACCAGCACTCATACACCTCGAACGATTCGCGACACAAAGTGAATACCTGATGAAAAGATGCACAAAACATAATAAAAAGAAAGGTTTATCGTCGTACAGTGTTAGAAACCGATTTTAGGGGTCTGCTACTTCCCAGGGGATCGATTAGCTATGAACGTCTTTTTCAAACAGCGCAGATTTCTAAACTCCTAAAGTACCCGACTTAAATAGACTATTTGTCGATTTTACTCTATTTACATACACGGATTAACCTGATCCAGGTCATTTTTGCGAATCCAAACGTTATTAAAAACACTACGTCCATCTACCATTTCTAAACATAGTATAGTATCTACTTAATTTGTTTACCTTTCCGAACGTACTTTAAAAAAATATCCTTGGGCCGGGTGGGTATTTGTATAAAGTCAGACCTTAAAAAGTATTCGGGAACGCTAGCCGTGCAATATATCGAATAGTCGACCGTTAGTGTAAATCTACGCTCCGGCCTTCTTCCTGTGATTGAAATTCTTAAATGACAATGAATAACAACAAAAAATGCAATTTAAGTTCTGGTAAAAAATATGCAATAATAATAGTAACAACAAAAAAGTTGCAATATGAGCTCTGGTAAAAAAATGTTTTCTGAGACATTAATTAATGCAAAGAAATTAATGCAAATATGTCCAATGGCCCATGCGATAAAAGCATTGGTTAGATCTAGTGACTAAACCCAAGGAATTGTGAGTTCAATACCAAGCTACGTCAGTGTCAAACCAGAACTTGAAGATTTGAGTTAAAGGGAAATAACAGAGAGGCATGAAACTATTTATTGCCATATTTACGACGTTTCGGCCGTTGTACCCTCAGGTCTTCTTCAGCTGATTTCATCTCAGAAATATGGACAAAGAGTGTATTTTCAAATAATATATATCGAGAATGGACATTTAGAAGTGTAAGCAGTCGTTGTAAATCTTTTTGGATAAGTAAATATATCATTCAGACGCCTCTTGGTCTTTACAAAATCCTTGTCAGAAGAAGAATGCATCAGTAATTTATTTCTGACGTCAATCTTGATGACGAGTAAACAGTACTTACGTTCATAATTTCATGTAAGAAAACAGTGTTACAAAAACACCATAGAATTTCCTTAGATGCAGTTAGTTTAAATGATTGTTTTTTGTTTTTTTTTGATTTTGGTATCTGCGATTTGTAATTTTCATGTTGGCCTGTTCCTTTCGCTAACAACCATGCATTCTGTCTTTTGGCAGTTGGCGTTTAGTCCTTTCTTCGTGCCTTCTATCACTACCTTCTGCGGCAAAAAAAACCCAAAAAAAACGGTGTCACGTGACATAACCACAAAATAACTGTTTAATTAGTTGTTTGAATGCGTCATCTGGAAAATTTTCGTCAAGGATAATTAATTTTAGAGAGACACACATTTCTATAACACCGGATATCACGCTCTAAGTTCAGTTGAGAGTATAAACATTGTCCCAAGTGCAAATCTGGTTCGAGTAACGTGAAATACGGCATTTTCATTCTTGGGAATCACTTTAAAAATTAGTTGAAAATTTTAAAAATATTTCCAATCAATTTTTTTTTTTATTCCAATCACTCCATTTATTTGAAACTAAAGTTTGTTTGTCTTCCGGTCTATCTATTCTCAACCGACGTCCTGTTATCCTCTGAAATGTACTGCGAAATATTGTCACATTCGAACAGACATTGAAGAAATCTCGAAAAAAAAAAACCCAGTCGTAGTTTTTACACTATATAAGCTGCACACATCGTTGAATAGAAACATTGAAATAAAGTATCGATATTGAAATAAAGTAAGTTCATATTTGGTGTGTATTTTTTTTTTAAATCTATGGTTTCATATCATAGGATAGAAATGTATACAGTTTAGGTGTGCCGTTGCTTAAAATGGTTGAGAAACAGAGATCTAGCTAGCTAGCTACTTCAGTCTGTTCATTATCTATCTATCTATCTATCTATCTATCTATCTATCTATCTATCTATCTATCTCTTTCTCTCTCTCTCTCTCTCTCTCTCTATCTATCTATCTATCTATCTATCTATCTATCTATCTATCTATCTCTTTCTCTCTCTCTTCTCTCTATATCTATCTATCTATCTATCTATCTATCTATCTATCTATCTATCTATCCATCTATCTATCTATCTATCTATCTCTTTCTCTCTTTCTCTCTATCTCTCTCTATCTATCTATCTATCTATCTATCTATCTCTCTCTCTCTTCTCTCTCTCTCTCTCTCTCTCTATCTATCTATCTATCTATCTATCTCAACCTGCTCCTCTATATCTATCTATCTATCTATCTATCTATCTATCTATCTATCTATCTATCTATCTATCTCTTTCTCTCTTTCTCTCTTTCTCTCTCTCTCTCTATCTATCTATCTCTTTCTCTCTCTCTCTCTCATCTATCTATCTATCTATCTATCTCAACCTGTTCCTCTATATCTATCTATCTATCTATCTATCTATCTATCTATCTATCTATCTATCTATCTATCTATCTATCTTCTCTTGAATAGTGTTTTTTTTTAAATCTTTCTAAAAAAAAAAGAAAAAAAAACTGCTTAAGATGATTTTTCAGTCTTCCTGAGAACTTATTTTTATATTAATAAATTTTAAGTATGGTTGGCCGATCGTATCCAAGTATGCCTGCCTAAAGGGGCGACTAGCGACTCTTTGTTGAAAGCACCTGAAAATATATTCCACATGCTTCGTAAAACTTACGTGTTAGCCAGACATCAATACAATTAACATAACGGATCGTAGATAGAACCAAGAACTATGAAAGGCTGGTCCCACAGGGAGATCCCATTACTTGAGCACCTATTTGGATATTAAACTAAAAGTGGAACTCATATATACGATCCAGAGGCTGGAAAAATGGTCTGTTCCCTGAACCGCTCCAGTAAGTACCTGACTCCTCCTGCTATATTCTACCTTTACACGAGCCAGATCAAGCCAAAAATGGAGTACTGTTACCATATATGTCCAGTCTTCACTTTCCAGTCTTGATAGAGTCCAAAAGCGTCTCCGTGTCCTTGTGGGTGACAAATTATTTTCCACCTTACAACCCGTTTCCCCAGAGACGAAACAATGTGGGCGTCTCGCTGCTCTATCGCTATTTTCATGGAAAGTGTTCGGATAAACAACATTCCTTACTTGCGGCCATTCTTAGCTCCACGGCTAATACCCGTCATGCCACCCAGATTGTAACAGACCACCCTCATTCCTTTCGTATTCCTTTGGTAAGATGTAGGGTCAACACGAGCAGCTTCGTCCCACCAACTGCTGCTCTGAAGATGCTTCCCCGATTACTACAATCTTAATCTAGGATTAATCGTTATCTTACCCACATATCCCCATCAACTATGCCTCTTACTCTGTAATCCTCTGCCTCGAGTGGCTCCCGAGTTTTGTACAGGGTGAATATCACTGTAAAAAAAGTGGCTCATGAAAATTCTCAAGTGTTGACAGGATGTGATCACTGTCAACTTCATCAGATCTACCCAAACGTGGAGCAACGGTCAGAGTTATAAGAGAATAAGGAATGAAAATTAGTTAAGACTAAATGTTTTTAGTACCAATCTACCAATTTTAATTGCCCTGGGTATGACAATAAACTCTATCTGACAATAGGCATTTGATCAGGAGGTTTTGAGAAGCGTAGAACCACCTCTTAATTGCTGTAATTCTCAGGTTCACCCTGACCCGGGGTGGTAGCACTTGTTGGGGTCCCAGTGATGGGTAGGTAATTGGCCCCAAAACTGGGGTCCAGACACTGTGAAAATGTAAAGATGGATTTTTGTCATAAAAGTACCAACAATACATTTTTGAAAAAAATATTACCAGCATTACAATTAAAAAAATATTAATAGCAATATATTTTTGAAAAAAATATTACCAGGTATACCTTTAAAAATAAATTATTACCAGCAATATATTTTGAAAAAAAAAAAAATACCTGAATATATTTTTCAAAAATTTTTCCGACAATACATTTTTTTAAATAAAAATATTCCCAACAATACATTTTTGATAAAAAAACAAAAGTAAACAAAAAAAAAAAAACAAAAAAACAAACAAACTTACCAGCAACATATTTTTTTTAAATTATTACCAGCAATACATTTTTTTAAAAAAATATTACCAGCAATAAATTTGACTCTTGACAAAAAAGCTCTCGACAAAAATACGTCAATGAAACCTGATCGGATTCCTTACAAAGAATACATATTCTACTCACGCCTATCCTAAAAATCTTATCGGCATTAAATAACCCATTGAGTAACCCATGCCGTAAAACAAAATAAACGAAACCAAACAGATTTTAATGCCAGTTTATCAACTGCAAATTAGAGTCATTTCTCTGGATTTTCTTAATAAAGAAAAGAGAAAGCATTGCTTCTACTTTATTAGCATCAGATCATTTTAGTCAAGACCGTATTTATCAAGTTTAGGCCTTATTTCTCGTTTAAAATATCACGTCGATGAGACTTAAAAATGTCAGTTAATTTCTATAAGTTAAGACGGAGAGATAATCATAGTTGTAATGTTATTTCTTTGGATCTGAAGATGATTTTACATACATAATTCTATTCTATTCTATTTGGTAACGATATATTTGTGGCATGGTACACGTTAGAAAAATCTGAGTTTTACTTTATGCTTAAAATGTGTTCAATTTTTTAATTAATCAGGCTTATAAGCTTCCTGCTAAAAATGTGTAGCTAAGCAGAACCCTTGACCTCTGTGCCCTCAACTTCTCTAGCAATAGCAGTAGAGCAGTGAGCTGATACGTTAATAAATATTAATATTAATTAATTCTAATCATAATTATCCATTGCAAGTAATTATATTTGGAGGTGGTTTGACATGAAGCAGAAGCTGCCGTTGGCGGCATTTAATAATAATCATATAATAATTGTCCTTGTTTCTACCTTTGTTAGTTCCTAACGTCCCGCCAATAACTCATAAATAATGAACTATACCGTTTTGATCCTGTGAGAAGACATATCAAAGACGCTACTTGGTTTCAATAAGAAAATGAAAGAAAGAAAGGAAAATAGAAGTGTTTAACGGCTGTTTCAGCAAAATTGACAAAGTTGTCATTTTCAAATCTATTCATTTGTATCTCCTTAATTCTTAAAATGTCGACCAGCATCCATATTTATGATTACCATTGTAGTATTTTGTTAAAGTTTTTAAACTCAAATATTTAACGATGCGATATAGCAATTTCTACGGATATTTTATTGGCATAGAACTCTCCATGAACTTATTCAATCATCAACTTAAGAATTAAGATTCATCATAAAATTAAAATAAGAAAATAGGAAAATTTTCACTTGATAGAAATAATAGTAATAAATGCAATTATTGCCTCCAGCAAAAAGTATATATATATATATATATATATATATATATATATATATATATATATATATATAATATATATATAATTATAATTTAATATATATATATATATATATATATACAAAAGAGTTAATTATATTGAATCAATTAGCAATATTAATGCAATTATTGGCGAAATCCTTCATAGTGAGATATAATTATAAGCATTATACCACTAATAATCCATTGATTTCGCCAATAATTGCATTAATATTGCTAATTGATTCAAGGTATGATTAACTCTTTGTAATATAAAATATATGCTGCCTATTTTATTATGTTCATATATATATATATATATATATACACGTTTCATTAAATAATATAGACAAGTGTTGTCTATTTATTTTATGTAAATTTTGTTCGTAACATCTGATAAGTTTGATAACATTATCATTAAACGAAGAAAGAAATTCACAATATTGATCCATATTTTTTAATATAATCTAAGCTTTCGGCTTACTTAAGTCATTATCAAAGATGTAAATTACAAACATATTAAACAATATACGGACACGACAGTGATGATAGTCTGTCATTGTTTACATAGATAATCTTTAAGCAACGATAAACACGCGCATATAAGACGCTAGAAGCGAAAATCGCACCGCATCTCATGACGTCACACATGACCACACGAGAGTGAATTGGAGAATGAAGTAAGGAAAGTCGTTGGTATAAACCAATGGCTTCTGTTACCAATTATAGACATTTAAGAATATTTGTAGAGATGCCATAATTGATTTTGTTTAAGTTGGCTTTTAACTGTTTGATGTATAATGCTTCAAGTATTTTTAGTTTTTGTCTATTGTGAAAAGGCAAATTGAAATATCCAAGGAAAAATTAAACAACCTTAACAGCAAAAAACAGGACATTTACGATAAACTACAGGATATAACTACCCCGGACCAACTGGAGGAAATTACACATAGACTCACGGAAATTACCAATAAATCTGAAGCTCAACACCGAATTAAAATTATAAAAAAACTGAATACATTATACAAAGGTAATATCACTCTTCCTAACAAAACTGATAAATACATTAACCTTTCCAACTATGAACTAACTAAACACCAAAAAGAATTACTTAACCTTGGACCTAACTGCCATATATACCGTAAGTACAAACGCCTTTTTAAAAATAGAAATTGAGACCCTATACCAAAACATCGTTAAACTCCAGGATGAACAACTAATAGAAACTACACCAGAATTTAAAGACTTACTTAAGGCCGAGGCATTGAAGGATCGGCATGATAAAAGCAGAAACTCCTCAAAATTCTTTCTAAACAACTGAAAATTGCCGCACAAGAACTACGTAACCACCCTGACATTATTGTAAAAAAAAAGCTGATAAGACCAACATTTTTGTCATCCTAAACAAATTGGATTACAACAAAAACTAGACCACATACTCCATGATCACATAAAGTTTAAAAAACTTAACAAGAACCCGACCAACCAACTAAAATCAAAGCTTAATAAACTTATTAATGCTAATAATGCTGAACAGAACTCTTTAAAACTCCCTAAAATTGTTGGTGATTATAGACCTGGCTACATATATGGCACTATAAAACACATAAACCTAACTATCCTCTCCGTCCTATCATATCGCAAATTCCAAATCCTGTATATCATCTAACAAAAATACATCAACCAACTTATTACTCCCTATCTTCCTAGTAAATATAGTGTTAAGTCAACATTAGAAGTAATCCAAATCCTAAAAAGTGAAAAAACCTGACAATGAAATCATGGCTTCACTTGATGTTGAAAACTTATTTACCAATGTCCCTGTTAGTGAAACTATTGACATAATCATAAGAAATATATACAGTAACTCATCTTTACCCCCACTTAAAATTAATCCTAATATATTAAGAAAACTACTATTAACTTGTACTACTGAAGTCCCTTTCTTCGATCATAATAACAATATATATATATACAACGTGATGGTGTCTCCATGGGTCCAGTACTGGGCCCGACATTTAGCAATTTCCACATGTCGAACCTCAAAAATAAGTTATTTACAGATTTTAAAAAACCATCAATCTACCTAAGATACGTTGATGATATTCTTATGTTACTTAAAAATACAGATGAAATAATTCAACTTCAAAAACGGTTACAAAATAATTCTGTCCTTAAATTCACATATGAACTCAATACTAATAATAAAATCCCCTTCCTTGACATATTGATAAACACAAATAATAACAAATTTACTATTTCGCCATACAAAAAACCTACAAGCATAAATTCATGTACACTTAACTACAGGATCGAATGCCCATATTACTACAAAATAGCAATTATAAAGAATCTAATACATCGTGCAGAAACTAATTCATCCACAAAACAGATTTTTTACAGCGAACTAAAGAATATAAAACAGACACTTATTAATAATAGCTTTCCAAACTATATAGTTGATGAACAAATAAGATGCTTTCTTAGAAATCTCAATAATAAGCAAATTGTACATAATACTGCTTCTACTGATCTCAAATATATTAATCTCCTATATCGTAATCAAATGCATACTAATTATAAACAAGATGAAAATATACTAAAAAATTTAGTAAATTCTAATATATCAACTACAGATCCTAGCAAAAAAATTAAATTAATCATATACTACACTAAATCTAGTATATCCAACTTAATACTTCAATGATTCTTCTCCCCGGTTAGCGATTTGCAAAAAAAAAAAAAACAACATAGTTTATAAATTCAAGTGCCCTTTGGGAGAGTGTATCTCCAACGAATTAAATAATATTTATGTTGGTCACACCACAAACTCGCTTTCACGTCGCTTGACACTACATTTTAATGAAAACAACATGCCTGCTCGCACACACAATTCCGTAAAATACTTGTCGAAAACACAAATATACTTCGATATGAAAACAATAGACAAAAACTAAAGATACTTGAAGCATTATACATCAAACAGTTAAAACCCAACCTAAACAAAATCAATTATAGCATCTCTACAAATATTCTTAAATGTCGATAATTGGTAACAGAAGCCATTGGTTTATACCAACGACTTTCCTTACTTCATTCTCCAATTCACTCTCGTGTGGTCATGTGTGACGTCATGAGATGTGGTGCGATTTTCGCTTCTAGCGTCTTATATGCGCGTGTTTATCGTTGCTTAGAGATTATCTATGTAACCAATGACAGACTATCATCACTGTCGTGTCCGTATATTGTTTAATATGTTTGTAATTTACATCTTTGATAATGACTTAAGTAAGCCGAAAGCTTAGATTATATTAAAAAATATGGATCAATATTGTGAATTTCTTTCTTCGTTTAATGATAATGTTATCAAACTTATCAGATGGTACGAACAAAATTCACATAAAATAAATAGACAACACTTGTCTATATTATTTAATGAAACGTGTATAAATGAAAATATGCTGCCTAAATACACATAATATATATATATATATATATATATATATATATATATATATATATATATATATATTTATTTGGATAGATGTGAGTTTGTGACCCTGGGTTTCATTACTTTAGCGATCGTCAGAGTTTGTCTGACGATATACATATATATATTTATTTATATTTATATATACTTTTCACATATATATATATATATATATATATATATATATATATATATATATATATACTTTTTGTTGGAGGCATTCGGTGCTTCAGACATACAGTTTCTTAGTTTTGGCCATAAAAAGATTCTTTTTATGTTTTCTGCAAGAAATGAAGCTCGACGTATGTACGTGGGGTTTAGTTTCGATTAGGCTGACGGAATTCTCGTTGTGCACGTCGTATACTTTTGTTTCTTTTTTTTTTGTTTTGTTTGTTTGTTTGTTCCCAAGAAGTTAAGCAACATACAACCCGATTATTAGTTCTGAATTGAGTAACCATTTTCAAACACTGTACTTCTTGTATTTGGTATCAGTCCAAGAGAAAATAATATGGGAAGAGCCAACCTTTTCAATTACTTAATGGTTTACAGAGTGATAACGTTAGGAGTTAAAATAGAGATAATGTATTTATTTTCTTATATATCTATCTATCTTCTTATCTCTCTCTATGTATTTATTTTCTTCTATCTATATATCTTCTTATTTCACACTATGTATTTATTTTCTTCTCTCTCTCTCTCTCTCTCTATCTATCTACACACACACACACACACACACATACATACATACATATATATATGTTTATATACCAGGTGTAAAATCAAAATTGTCCAAATCGTGTAACAGCATAATTATCAATCCCACAAAATGCTTAATATTTAAAAAACAACCCCCCCACTAAACTACCTGAGTTTCATACTTCCAGGTTTTCAGATAAGACTTTTAGCCATCTTGACACTATTTGTCATAAGAATCCCTGAAAAAACTGTTTGAGTTTTTCAGCTAAAAAGAAAGCCGGTTAAAATTGTTTTGTGTCAGCCCAACTGTCTTCCCAAATGAACAATATTGAGAGGAAACGATCATTCAGGCTTTCATCAATGGTACCAATATTCATACTCCTACTTCCATCTTCAAAGTCTATTC
Organism: Acanthosepion pharaonis; assembly: GCA_903632075.3. Taxonomy (NCBI): domain Eukaryota; kingdom Metazoa; phylum Mollusca; class Cephalopoda; order Sepiida; family Sepiidae; genus Acanthosepion; species Acanthosepion pharaonis. The sequence goes on along the minus strand of CAHIKZ030000954.1, from coordinate 878,788 downwards.
AAGAAGCATCAAAAGAACGGTGAATATGTTTAAAAAAAAAAAGAGGGAACAGTAGAGATGAAAACTGGATCAGGAGGTCACAACATGAAGAGGGGTCATCATTTCAACTTAGAGATAAATACATTCTTATTGTTCAAAGTAGAGTCCAATATTGTTATAAAAATCTCTGAATAATCATTTCTAAGATACAACAGTTCAAAGCTTAATCTAACAATTAGACAATTTTGATGTTACACCCGGTATATATATATATATATATATATATATATATATATATATATATATATATATATATAAAGGCAATGGAGTTATTGATCTACCTTAGTATACGGTGTCAGGGAGGGGGTGAAAAGGGGTAATTACAAACAACGGATTTCCCACCCAAGATATGGCATTAGATAATTTGTTCAGATATTAAGAAATGGGTTTTCCCGAGTATTCCTACGTGCCCCCCCCCCCCAACCACATATATAATATAATGGACTCTCTCGTCGGTTTCGACGTATGAGGATCTTACAGCTTGGTTGATTCAGTTATGAAATTTTGTGCGATAATCTTAAGTGGCATTTAAGACCCACTAATGATTTACAAACATTGCCCCATATGGAGCAAGAGTGAGGATTGTGAGATGAGATCACTGTTAGATTGGCTGACCTTTTAGTTCTTGCTCTCGATTCTTGAAGAGGATTCAGACAAACAGACTGCAAACTGCTGAGTCCACTAAAACACGTTGATCTCCATTCTACCCACTCCAAGGCTAAGCCCTCAAGACGTGTTATGTGGTATATTGACAGCTGACAAGCATATATATATATATATATATATATATATATATATATACGTATATGTAATAGATATAATATTAATTTAGAGACTGTTTCTGAAGCCAAAATTGTTGTTTCTTCAGTATTTGCTGATAAGGAGGCATTTAAGCCAATATATATATATATATATATATATATATATATATATATATATATATATATATATATATATATATATATATATGTGTGTGTGTGTGTGTGTGTGTTATGAAAACGTCTCAAGGCATTACTTGCCTACAGTAGCACTTGCCATATATTGCTTTTTTGTATTGCTAAAATCCTTGAAAATGTCTAATAGAGTAGGCAAATGTACTCGGAAACAACATTTGAACCATTTCTACACTCAGTTCAGAAAAGAAAACTCTTGTTCGCTTCCAAGGAAAATATAATAAAACCGCAATGAAAGTAACTTGTCAGTTTTGTTTAACACAATTTATATAAAAGAAGGGTTGTTGCCCAAATACACACACACACACACACATGTATACATATATATATATATATATATATATATATATATATATATATATATATAAACACATAAAAATAGTACTCTGTTCAGCATGAGTTGTCAGCATAGAATGTTAGAACCATATGTGCACGTCATAGCCTTTATGGCTTCTGAAGGCCTCACTTAAAAAGCGGAAGATGCGGCTCCTTTCCAAAAAATACAGTACGTCGGTTTCTTACTCAACTCTTCAGGCGCCGAAGTCAAATGCGAGTTTAAAAAAAAAGCGATTGAAATGAATTTTAAGTAGTTTATTTATTAGTCACAAGTGCCAAAGGTCGGGTTTCGAACCCATTTAAAAAATAAGTAAATAAAAGCATTTCGCATGCTAGTTTTTCTCATTTGGAAGATCGGCATAGCACGATATTCTTATGTCTTTAAAAATGCTCACAATTTTGATCTTTGTACCTTTTACCTTAGCTAATATCGTGAGCAGAATGTCAAGATTTTGAAGATTAATTTCATTTTATTTAAAGAAACCAAACAAAAAGACAAGTCAACCGAGACATTTCAAGAAAATCTTTTTTTTTTTTTTTAGTTTTGACACACATTTATTTTTGCGATTTTCAAATAATCGTAATTTGACATTTCCTTAAATGACGCTATTCTTTGAAGAGTTCATATATATATATATATATATATATATATATATATATATATATATATATATATATATATATATATATATATATATATGTGTCCAAGTGTGTGTGTGTGTGTGTGTATGCGCGCGCGTGTGTGTATATGTGTGATGTATTTAGGCAGCATATTTTCATTCAAACAGGTTTGGTTAAATAATATAGTAACATAAGGTTAAATAATGTCTATTTATTTTGGTTCCGATCCTTTCGAGTCAACGGATTAATTTCTTGGTAGCTGTGAAAAATTAAGAAAAATTTTCTTTCAAATAACTTTTTATTTTCCCAGGAAATTTCAATCTCATCTGAAAGCATTTTCAGTGTGTTAAATTCTTTTTGAATGTGTATATGGATTTCTGTAAATTCAAAACATTTTTAACTTTTTGTTTTACTGCGTTATGGAGCGTTTTAAATTAAAGAATAATCACGTGCTTTTTCACAGTGTAAGGGAGGTAACTTTCTATTTTATTTATTTATTTATTATATTATTATTCTTATGTATATTTTTGCTGCTGCAAATATTTAAGAAATTTGTTGCTATAATCATAGTTGACTATTTTAGTCTTTAATTCTCTTATATAAAGGGCTTCTAGGATTTTTAGTTTTTACTTATTATTATTCTATGAAATATAGATGTACTTTTAACTAATATCTGTCTAAACTATGAGTGTGGGCTTGAGAATTTTTTAAATGCTGTGCGGTTGAACTATGTTAATCCAAAGGAAACGTAAGCCTTATTGTTAGCATCGTCGTAGTAAAACCAACATACGTATTTAAACTTTTATCAGAGATACAATCTCTCAAAAGACATTCAAATTGATATACAATGTTAGAATAAGGCTTACGTTCCATTTCGAAAGGACTTTCTCAGGCAAACGTTTTTACTGTTGGAATCATGTATATGTGGCGGGGGGAACGCAACGTAACAAACGTCAGTTGTACTTATATCTCGAAAGAAACGCGGAAGACACAGGGATCACTTAATTTTAAACTTAAATTTTAAATTTTTACAGTTTAGCAGGAGAGTAAATAAGAAGACATGGATTAAGATTACACGAAAGTCACAAAGGTGGGGGGGTCATCTGCCTGATTTTAATTAACTCAGAAAGTTAGACATAGATCTGGTTTACTTTAGAAAAGTGGAAAAGTAAGCATAGGTTCGGTTTCGTCTTCATCTCCTTCTTCTTTGTGCCGGGTCCCTTCAGGACCTGAGCGAACATAGCTCTCCACAACTTCCCATTCTTTATAATTCTTAATAATGTTTGTCCTTTTGCTATCTCGCCAAATCTCTGTTCTGCTAACCATTTGCACAAGTTCCTGTAGGCTACTCTGCTCTATCCTTCTTGCCTTTAATATATTCTGTGAATGTCAAAATCTTTAATCGCTATACTCTCATTGTATCCCCAAGAAATTTCAACTGTTAATTCTCGGCATCCTTCTGTCGAACCACCATTCTGTTGTCTCAAGTCTCTTCTTCACAGGGGAAGAGATTTTTCAACATTTACTGGGAGGCAGATATTACATAACAGTTCAGCACTCTTTTCTTGTCTCTTAATATTTTGCTTAGCTTTTGGAAGTCATCTTTCGCGATTCCAATTCGCATTCGGATTTCTATCACGTTTTCTTCCTCTGTTAAAACACTTCCTAGACTAGAGTCAAAATGGTAGCTTGCAATATAGATTGAAAAGTATAGAAAAGTTGACAAAGGTTCGGTTTACATTTACATCAGAAGGTAGACATATATCCGGATTGTACTTTAACCAAGAGTTAACAATCAGTAAACATCCCTCCCACTGTCAGGTCATGAAATGTAGTTGAAATTAGGTCATGAAATGAGGTCATGAAATGTAGCTGAAAACGGTATAAGATTATAGAAAAATACAAGCATAACCTGACTCCTGTATAATGATTTTCTAAAGTAATACGAATAAAAGATATTTTTAAAAAATACCCTGTATGACCCTGGGTGTAAATTTACTGTAACAGTTTCTGAAACTAGTGCACTTTCAATACATTTTAGCCGTAACAGATTTTTTTTTCTTTTAACAAAAACTGCATTCTTTGATTTGATTGCTTACAGCCACATCACGTTGAAACGCCATTTCCCGTACAATCCTTCCCATCTGTAAGAAGTTGCTTCCTGTGTTTTGCCTCCTCAGACATTGCGCAGGGTTTTATGAGAGTTCGACGGTTGGTCATGCATCATATCTCCCCTTTCTACGCCACCGATGTTGTCGAAGGGAAAGGTAGGGATCAATGCAGCTTAGCACCGTCGTCGTCATCGCAAGATTTGCGAGAACGAAGCTAAACATAACATTGAACTGTCTTAGGGATTCTGGCTCCGGATGTGTCCTCAGGGTTTACTCCCGAACCCTTTCTCATGATTGGGTATGGCCGCAAGGCAGCGGAGGTTTCAAATAAGAATTTTCCTTCTCTTAGACTACCCTCCCGGGCTGACGAGTTCCATCTGCCCAAAATAATGTAACCAACGTTTAATGTCACCTCACGCATGCGAATCACCATACGTAAGAAAAAAATAAAAAATGCAACATCAGTCATCTTCTCGAAAATAGGACATTTCAAAGCTCCGGAACCTTGACATTGCAATCACTTTTGAAGCCAAAATAATCTAGGCACTTAGTTCTAATTCAGTCAATGACAAGTCTGTTGATGAAGAATAAGGAACCATTTGTAATATAGTCTCAGAAACAGCAAACTTTGTCATCAGCTTCACCAATAATCAAGACTGATTTAATGAAAATAGAATTGAAATCAACAACGTGATTAAAGCAAAAATAGAATGTTCGTCTAGCTCATAAACAAGATCTAAGATCCAGACTCAAAATGAAACATTTCCAGAAGCTAAAATAGGAATTTCAGTCTAAACTAAAAGAACTGCGGATTATTTGATGGCAAAAAAAACCAGTCGAACTTCATGTATATGCAGATGCACGCGATCTCAGAAATGTCTATGCTGGAACGAAACAACTATTTGGACCAATACGAACATCAATTGGATCCCTTCTAGCAGCTGACAAGACAAATATCTTTACCGACCCACAAGACATACACCTACATTGGAAGAAACATTTTTCCACTCTCCTAAACAGAAACTCAAATACAGCTGATGACTTCCTGAGAAAAGTTCCAAATCCTCCTCCTCAGCTATGGATGAATATTAGGCCTACGTTTTAAGAATTTAAGGAAATTATGATGCAAATGAGATCAAGGACGTCCCCAAAGCCCAGGTAACATCCCTTTCGAACTGATTAAACACGAATTCTTACCCTTGAAACCCGCATTTTCACCCTCGTTCTGAAGATTTGGGGATCCCAACAAGTTCTTGAAGAACTGAAAATGCTGTAATCATAATAATCATTAAAAATGAGACTGAAAAGCCTGTGGGAACTATGGTGGGATATCGTTCTTCTCCATCACTGAAAAAGGTTTTTGCCAGGATTCTTCTAAATCGGGTCTTGATTATCGTCGAAAAGTTCCTACCAAAATCTCACTATGGGTTCCATACCTCTAGTGGACCAATCGACATGATTTTCTGTGCAAGGCAAATCCAAGAGAAAAGCAGGGAACAACAAAACCCCTTTTCCTTGTTTTCTACGATTTAGAAAATGCCATTGATAGCATTCCAAGAGAAGTTCTGTGGAAAGTTCTTCACATGTTTGGATTCTTTATCTATCTGGTTCAGTTAATGCATGACAATATGTCTGGGTATGTATTCCTACAAAACACACTGTCAAGAGAAGTTCCAATCACATTTGGATTTAATCAAAGATGCATCTTGGCAACTATGGTATTCTTCTTCTATTAGGCTGGAATGCTTCACAAACATCCTTCAGATAATCCAGGAGTTGACATCAGATATTGATATGATGAAGGACTTTTCAACATATTAGACTTCGATCTAAATGTCTAATACGCACGCAACACATCTCAGAAGTTCAATATGCTGATTACAACGCTGCTTTCTGTGATTCAAAAAAAAAAAAGAACTCCAACAGTTTGGAAACAACTTTGCCATGGTCTATCATCATAATTATTTTAAAATTAACCGTTGTGGTTACGATGTTTTTAAACAGGCGCTCTCAATGCAAGTACTGGGGTTAACAAAAATACGCCGCCTTCCTTGCTGAATTTCAATTTAACATCACGAAGTTAATTAGAGAACTAGAAAGGATTATTATAAAATAAATAGATATAATATGTCTATATTATTATTGAAATGGGCTTGAATAAAAACATACTGCCTAAATATTCATATACACATGTATAGTCATGTATATACACTGCGTGCCAAATTATTATCGAGATAACTATTTTTCTAATATTTCAAACACCGTTCAATCAATTCACACAATTTTGGCAACACTGACCTGCGCAATCACTGAAATTTTCGTACTGATCTGCGCAATGGAAACAAACTGGCGCCATATTTGTTATCAGCAGAGTAATTTGAGCGTGTAATTATCAGAATTATTAGAAAAGTGTAAGAATTTAGTGAAAAGATGGGCCGTAAAAGCAGTTTAAGTGATACTGAAAAGAAAACTATCACATCAGAACTCTCAAAAGGTAAATCTACCCTAGAAATTTCTAAAATGATAGGGAGGTGCCATCAAACAGTGAAAAAGTTCACCGCCGACCCTACACAAGTACGCAAAAGGGCAGATAAAGGCAAGCCAAGGGTTATTTCACGTTTTCTCATGTCACGACTTAAACGGGAGGCCACGAAGAACCCTGGACTTACCAGTCAAGAGCTTTTCAGTCGCATTGGGGATCCTACTGTGTCTAAAAGTACTCGGTGTCAGTATCTGAGGGTAATAGCAACAACAGTCAAACCTGTATCGAAGCCTCCGTTGACGAGAAATCACATTCAAAATCGATTGAAATGGGCCGAGGACAATATGAAGATTGACTTCTCTAAAGTTTTGTTCACAGACAAAACTCAAAAAAACACTTGATGGGCCAGATAGATGGTGCTAAGGCTGGGTAATGAACGGACAGAATCGCCATCAGCGTTTGAGACGCCAACAAGGCGGTGGAGGCATAATGATCTGGGGTGGTATTATTGGAAAAACATTAGTGGGCCCATGGAGAGTACCAGATGGCGTCAAAATGACTGCTGATGCATACATAGCGTTTATGAAGGAGCATCTTGAACCGTGGATGAAAAGGCAAAGACTTGCCTTCAGAAGGGCCATTGTTTTTATGCAAGATAATACTCCCTCACATGCTGCTCACAAGGCTACTGAATATTTGAAACAGTTAGGCTTCGATGGACCTCGAAAAATGAAGTGGCCAGCAAATTCCCCGGATTTGAACCCAATCGAAAACCTTTGGAGCATCATGAAGCGAAGACTGTACGTCAACGGACGACAATTCAGGAGCAGCGCTGAGTTGTGGGAAGCAATTCTTGACATATCTCGCGGCATTACAGCAGATGACACCATACAATTAACAAATTCTATGGATTGTCAACTTCTTCAAGTAATTTCAAAACAGGGAAAACACATTCCCTATTAATTTGTTTAAAACTGTGCCTTTGTTTGTATCTGTTATTATTTATTAGCTTCTTTTGATCATAAACATTCACGTGAAACATTAATAAACGTTTTGTTTGCTCAATTGTGGGTATTTTACTAAACCTTTCTAATAATTGGGCAAGCTCAAATCACCGCGCTAATAACAAATATGGCGCCAGTTTGTTACATTGTTTACGAAAATTTCAGTGATTGCGCATGTCAGTGTTGCCAACATTGTGTGAAACTTTTGTGTGAATTGATTCGACGGTTTTTGACATATTAGAAAAAAGTTATCTCGATAATAATTTGGCATGCAGTGTATATATACAGATGTGTGTAAAACAAAAAAATAACTATTGCTGCTAAAGATTCCAAATGCAACTTACCAATACTAATACAGCCAAATGAAAAAATATAACACTAACCAAGAAAGCAGCACAAAATAACTAAATTCAAATCGTTACATACGTGTTTCACGCAAAGCAAATATATATCGTCATAACATATATATATATATATATATATATATATATATATATATATATATATATATATATATATATAGGTTTAAATATAAAAGTGAACATTTAAGTCAACCCTGAGAGGCGACAGGCTGTTTCATGCTAGACGCAATCGTCAGTCCGCTAGACGATTGCCTTTAGCATGAAACTTCAATGTTCACTTTTATATTTACACACACCCTATCTCTGATATTGAGCACTTTATCCCATAAACATAGCACTCCTTAAAAAATATTTCTTCATATATATATATATGTTTATATATATAAATATATATATATATATCGACAAGAACATATATATATATATATATATATATATATATATATATATATATATATATATGCATATATATATATTAAGAATATATATATATATATATATATATATATATATGTATGTATTATTGAGGTACCTTCAAAGATTCGGTAAAAAGTGAGCATACTTGGTGAAAAAATGCCTAAAACGTAATAAAAACACAGCTTTACCGTCAAAATCACAGGAACAGCTTCGCTCATGGATTACTTGCCAGTGTTTCGTACTCAATAAAGATATTATTCAAAATTTCAAAAAGTCTTGCATTTATATATTTTTTTGTAAATAGTGGTCATGTTTTTTTTTATACATGTACTAAAAATACAAAACATTATTTTTACAAGAAATCATAATTTCACCACTTAAAAATCCGTGTGGGCATTACACGATGAGCATCATTACCTGTATCTGTATGTACAGGAAATTTATTAAATTTTATATAAAACTATGTTCAGGGTATTGAACAGCTTCAGTTCAACCCGTACATTTTTTTACTTTACAAATGTGTCAGCAAACGAAAAGCAAACAAGAGAAACAAAACAAAAACTGTTTTTATAATAACAACCTTCAATTTACTGTATGACATACAAAGCAATCAACTGTGTGATTTTTATACAGTAAGAGTTGAAATTAATAGGAGTTATTTCCCTTTAAATGTTATTTGAATTAGTTAAGATTTTAAGGAAGTTATATTTTTTTTATCTGAACCCACATAAGTTTCTGTTGCTTGTAGTTGTTGAGTTAAGTGATGTTTAATGTTTGTACGCGCGCGCGCTCGTGTGTGTGTGTGTGTGTGTCTGTGTGTGTGTGTCTGTGTGTGCGTGTGATAACGTCTTCTCATTAGGGACAGATATAAAACTCCTCACTGAACTACATAATTGTGGAAAAAGAAAAAAAGCTGAAAATGTCGCTTGGTATATTTATGATGTTGTATGTCACGTGATAGGCTCGAAACATATCGACTTATTTTGGGCGGAATTGTATTTTCGTTAAGGTCAGAAACTAGGTCGATACAATTCGGTCGATACAATTCGGGCGTAGCTGAGATCATGATATTAGTATTAATTGACCAATCAGGAGTCAGAGAAATATCAAGGCTCTCTGATCCACTTTTTGCAGAAATTGGACAAGTTATTTTCAGCTATATAGAATGATGTAGAATTAAAATTCTACATGTTATTTATATAAAACTACCTTCAGGTTATTCGTATAAACTGTGTTATGAAATGTAAAGGGATATCGTGTTTATGCTTCTGTTCCATTCCCAAGCTTCTCCATTTTATAGATGCTATATAAATAACCTGTATTCCAGAATCCGAGAAAATATGAAAACCTAAGCTCTTTTCCTCTCAAGTATTTCAGATAAAGGATTCTCAACCTATATATATATATATATATATATATATATATATATATATTTAATTTAATTGATTGAATTCTGTTTAATCAAAATAGTCAAGATAGCTGATATATCGTAAGTCAAGATAGCGGATATATCGTAAAAGCAATCAACCTACGACCAATCAAAAGAGGTATTTAATATGTATACACACAAACTATGTTTATCTATTTCACGCACACACACACACACATACGCACACATTCACATACATACCCGATTGTTGCAGTCTCTTGTTATACATATAAACACACAAAATTGAGTTTAAAAACAAACTTCCTCGTCTTCATTATTTTCCTCTCTCACCCACGTTACGATGATTAGTCAGCTAATCTGGCACACATTTATTTTTACTGCCGTAGGTCTGGTCCAGTGTGTCTCACAATTATAATCTTGTGTCAAACTTGGTTAAATTATGGATCGCCTGTAAAACGAGAGATTGCAATTTAATCTTAAACGTTCTTTTTGTACGTTGCGTTATTGTGTTCTACTGTCAGATACAAATAGAATGGTTGATTAAACGATTTAAAAAATGAATCAACAGTGCTTTTTGTTTTTGGGGCATGTTAATAGACCGAAAGAGACGAGGAGAGTTGCAGTTTTAGTAGTTAGGGTGACTCAAGAATAGCGTGGAGCTAGAGTGAAGCATTAGCTGTTACACAAGTACTTCGATGGGAAAAAGGATTAGATCATGTATATATATATATATATATATATATATATATATATATATATATATATATATATATATATATATATATATAATGGGAGTGTATGTATGTATGTCAGCAACATTAATTAGTGTTTACACCACGCCATTTTGTTAACCATTCTTTCCCAAGAAATGAGGGTAGAATGTATTTCGTCTCAAGGTGGGCGCGGGTGAGGATGGCTAGCCACATATCGTTCGCGAACCACGTGACCTTGCGATAACCCTGGCTGCGATAGCTATCTTTCTTTGCAGGTTAACAGTGGTTGGTTGGTTGGTTGGTTGAAGTAGATGCTCTGAGGCACGAAGGCGTTATGCGTCTCCTCCCGTGAAATGGGTTAGGCATGACGAAAATGTAAAGGAAGAAGAAATAATAATAATAATAATAATACACATTTGTTTGTATATAAAAGTGCATAAATGATAGAAGAAAAAAGAAAAAGATAACTGTGTTCAATTTTTAGATACACATGTGCTGGTGAAATTGCACACACACACACACACACACACACACACACACACACACACACACACACACACAAATACATGCACAGCAAACACACATACACAGATAGAGAAGCAGAGAGTAGAAAAAGATTGAGTGATATATTATTATGACAGGTGTACACTCTGTACTGTATTTTCTTTATTTTACTAATTATTCACCCAGTACAAGGCCCAAGAGCCATTCAAGCTAGAGGGTTACTGAGAAGATTATTGTATGGATGTAAATGGAAGACGTAAAAAGTGCAGTTTTTATGAACATATATAGGAAAGATGACGGTTAAACGTAGAATTGAAGAGGTTAAGATTATAGTGATCGAGAAAGCATCCTCTCAGGAGTCTGTTCCCCAAAGTAGTGGTTCTTGGGAAGAAGCTGTCCGAATAGTTCCTTCTTAGCAATGAAATACGGTGTGAATGAAGATGATTCATCCGAATGTACGTACAGTTGACAAGCATAGCTGCATCAACTGCAAGGAAAAGACATTTTTCTCGTCAAAGTTCTTCTTGAACATTTGCAAATCTACCATTCGCCCGTGCATTGAATACTGCTGCCATATCGGGTCTGGTGTTCCTGCTTTTCATCTCGAGGTTCTTGACAAGATCCAAAGAAGAATCTGCAATGTAATAGATCCTGACTTGGCACATCGACTTCAGTCACTTTCTCACCGACGTGGCGTGGTTTCTCTCTGTGTTTTCTACAAATATTTTGATCGTAACTGCTCTGACGAGCTTTTTTTACCTGATGCCTGGCGTACACCAATTTAAGCGTGCTACTAGATTGGCATCTAGGTCCCACCATTTTACATTTCAAACAGTTAAGTGCAACCGCCATGTTTACTCCCCAAATTTCTTTTTTTGTTCTTCCCGCCTGTGGAACTCCCTTCCGTTTACTTGATTCCCTTCAAAAATTTAACTGCAACGTCAATCTTCTTTCTTCTTGCAGCCCGTTCATCTTATATCTTTTCTTCATTCCTCCCTTTACAGTTTTTTCTCTAACTTTCACTCTCTGTAGCCCCCCTGCGAACTAGTAGCATTCCTGCCTTGCTTGGGGCGAAATGATTAAATTATATTTATATCCTACAAATTTTATGGGAGATGTTCTAACGAAGTACTTTCCTTAGTTCCACTAGTTCAGACCTTCACAGCTAGGAGGCGCCATGCCATGTTAATGGTGGCAAATCATCTCTATTCCTTTTTTGTTCCTTTGGTAAAGAGTACGTTCCACTTCTTCTTCATTAGAATTGTTATTTCTATGATCATTACAATTTCAACCCCTTCAATTCCACGATCAACTGATATCTATCCTACATATCCTCATAATATGCACTTCCTGTTTCCCTCCTTACCCCTCTCTTACAACAATTCCATTCAGTTACTCTCTACCTTGGGTGATCCTTGGGATTTGTATTGAGTGCATTGACAATTAAAAAAAAACTATAAGTACACAGTCAACCAATATCTATCGTACAAGTCCTCATAAAATACATTTCTTCCTTCTTTTTCCTTTCTTACAACAATCTAACTCAGTATTCCTCTACCTTGAGTGGCACTTGGGCCTTTTATTGGGTGGCTAATAGTAAAAAATGTAAATCCAGGGTCAACCAATATCTATCGTACAATACATTTCTTACTTCCTTCTTCCCCCTTTCAATCTTTCTCAGTATCCGTGTACTTCGAGTGGCATTTGAGCCTTTTATTGGGTGAAATATTTTCCCCTTCCCTACAAAAATCTCACGCAGTATTGGTCTATCTTAAGAGGCATTTGAGCCTTGTGCTGGGTGAAGTAACACTAAAAAAAATGTAAATCATGAATTATTATAATCAGTGTTTAATGTATATTTTTATCACTAAAACTTTTTATAGTACAATTCGGCCAATACAAGGCTCGAGAATAACTGAAGGTAGAGGGTTACTAAAAGTGATATTTGATGTAAATGAAAGGGCAATTGATAGGAAGATTGGATTATGAGGATGAAGAAGATAGATCAAGATTTACCCTCTGCTTGAGGAGGTTAAGAGTGTAGTGTTGAAGGAAACGCCCAAGCGGGAATCTGGTCTACAAAATAGAAGTTCTTCAGGGAAAAGCTGTTCAAGTGGAACTTTCTTTGAACATTTGGAACACAGGAGAAATGAGAGTGTTTCGACTTTGTGGAAGTAGCGTCGCGTACCCTAACTGTAAAGTTCTGAACTGGCGGAACTATAAAAATGGAACTCATCGGAACATTTTTCATGAAAAATGGTGATATGGTAACGACAAGCTGCAACGACTTTGGGTAAAGAAGCTGAAGAATAGTGAATTAGTATCCCTCCGTCGAGGAGGCACGGTGGAGTAATGGATAGCGGCTTGGATTGAGGAATCGGAGAGCCGTGTTCGAATTCCAATCGAATCCATTACATTCTCTTACGTAAGTGAATGTAATGAATTCGACTTACGTAAGTGAATGTAATGAATTCGACTGGACTTACGTAAGTGAATGTAATGGATTCGACTGGAATTCGAACACGGCTCTCCGATTCCTCAATCCAAGCCTCGACGGAGGGATACTAATTCACTATTCTTCAGCTTCTTGGGAAAGGTGTGAATCTTCTTCTCCCTCCAGCTATGGGTAAATAGCAGGACAGACTGGGTTCTATAGCCTGGTCTGAGAGAAGGAAAACTCTGAATTCAAAACCTGCGTTTGGGGGCCTTGTGGCATGTAGTGCACCAGGTCTCTGTATTCGGCCCTTCAAAAAGTGTGGATGGTTCTGCACGAAACCGTCACCACTATAATCAAATCTCATGTGTTATACATGCTGATTTGGGGACCGCTTGTGAATTCCAAATTCCCATGAAACTCCAATATTGGAGCCGGCTCAACCCACCCCTGGTGAATGCCGTTACAGAGAGAGACATCGAGACTGGAAAATGAAGATAGAGCAACTCCAGTCCAGATATGGCAGCAAAACAACATTTTTGCTCTAATCTGACTCTTGTCAAGCTAACTCATAGCAGAAGGAGTTAAGTGCTTGCTGGGATAGAAGCATAAGCAGACCTCTTTTCCTAATATTTTTAATAATGAATGATTTGGAGTGAACTTTAGACCCAATAAACATTCACTATTTGGCAAACATGGACTCAGCATGTTATCAGAAAGAGCGATACAGATGCAGAAGGACATGTACCTTTGTTTCATAGACTATGCAAAGGCCTTCGACAAATGATGGAGCTGCTCAGAAACCTTGATATATTCGGGAAAGATATCAGAATAATCAAGAACCTATACTGGCCACAAACGGCATGCATGCGCATAGGGAACGAGTTCAATGAATATACAAAAACAGAAAGGGGCGTAAGGCAAGGCTACTTCTTCTCACCCGACCTGTTCAGCCTATACAGCGAGGCAATTCTGAGAGAATTGGAAACCCTACCGGGATTTAGCATTGGCGGACCACAACCTTAACATAAGATACGTAGATGACACAGTACTGATAGCAGACACGGAAATGAAATGACAAAATCTCCTACAGAAGGTAACGACGGAGAGTGAGAAGAAGGGACTAAGCATAAACTACAAGAAGACGGAGTGTATGGTCGTCAGTAAAAGGATGAGCTTGAAATGCGATCTGAAGGTCGGGAACACTAGAATCAAGCAGACGCGGAAGTTGAAATACCTGGGAAGTGTCTTGACATAGGACGGTAAGTGCGACACTGAGATCCGTAGACGTATTTGGATGGCCAAGGACGCAGAGTACTGCGAGACAGGAGGATATTTTTGGTAACAAAGAAAAGAATATTGAACTGTTACGTGACATTTGTCCTTCTTTACGGCAGCGAATGTTGGATGATTTCTTCAAAGATGATGAAGGGACTCGAGACGAAAAGATGTCGTTCTACAGAAGCATGTTAAGGATATCATGGACCGAGCGTGTGAGCAACGATGATGTCTTAGCGACGATGCAAAGAAGGAGGAAGCTTATAGTTAACATCAGGAAGAGGCAGCTGAAGTTTCTGGGACACATAATGAGGAAGGAGGGCCTGGAGAATCTGATACTCACAGGTTGAATAGAGGGAAAGACTTAAGCAATTGGATGACAGAATGTGGTCTTGGGGAGGAAGCAGAAGGAAGGAACTTTTTGAGAGCTGAAAGGTATAGAGGGAGGTGGAGAGCTATGATCGCCTACGTCCTGAAAGGAGATGGAACATAAAAAGAAAAGAAGGACCTTTGTTCCCGATCAAAAACGGAGTATTAGAAGTACGTTTTTTTTCCTCATGACACTGTTTTTATTGTAGCTACCGTCACTCTTCGGCAATATTGATTGTTTTTAAAAAGGGATTATCAGATTTATAATAAAACAAAAACATGATGAAATTAAACTGATACATTTTTTGTTCTTGAGAATTTACAGCAAAATATTAAACACTATTTATTTATTAGATCGTTTATTTGCAACAAAAATTTTATATTTACAACATTTTAAAAGAAATCCATTTCAAACTAATGCAATGCAATATTTATGTTTGACCATAGGAATATGAAAACAATTTTTTATTCATAAATTTACTAAATTATTAAAATATATGAACCAACGATTAGGAAATCCTAAATATTTATCATTTTATAAAGTTGGAATCAATTGGTAATTAGCCATTTTTTTTCAGCCATTCTAATAAATAATAAAAAATAGTGTAATTAAACAATTTAATAAATAAATTGTTTATTATTATTTTTGCTGTTAATTCTGAAGAACAAAAGAAAATTTATAAATTCACTTTCCTATGTTTAGATTTTATTACAATTCTAAACACTGCTTTTTAAAACAATAAACATTGCCGAACGATGAAGGTAGTTAAAATAATAACTATGCCATGAGAAAAAAAAAAACAAAAAAAAATCATCCTTTTGAAATTCCGTCTTATTGCAGGCAAATTTGTCCATGTTTGCCGAAACAAATAGACAAATTAGTAGAACTGTATTAGTATAATAATACTTTGTTGTAGCAACTTTTACATTTATTCTCTCTTTCATTCATTGTGGTAACAAACCAATTAAATACGACAATCCTCCTGTGTCACTGATGACGACAATTCATTAATGAATTAATAGAATTCTATTTTATATATTTCAAGGCATATGAATTGGGAAGCACGGTGTAGTAATGGATAGCGGTTTGGATTAAGAAGTCGGAGTCGTCGAGTTCGAATTCCAGTTGAGTTTGTTCTAATTATTTATTATATCGATTATTACAAATGGCGGGCAAAAAATTGGCGAAATGCAATTCGATTCGAACTTTATAAAATGGTAAATAATAAGCATTTTGATAATTTAGTAAATTTTTATGAATAAACAATTGTTTTCGTATTTATTTTCTTATAAATTGGTAAATGATAAATATTGAACTGCATTAGTTTTAATTAATTTTTATAATGTTATAAATATAAAATTATTCTTGTAAATAGATCTAATAAATAAATAATGTTTAATAGTTCTTTTGAAAATTCTCAAGAACAAAATATAAATGTTGTTGTAACCTAGGGAAGGTTACTGAATAGAATAATCAAACGAAGGTTAGTAATGAACGCTAATACTTAGGACAAGAACAACTCATATAAGATTCACCAGCGGCGCGTAGAAGTAGAAGTCAACTGATAGAATTGAGTCAAGTGAATTCCACAATGAATCTCCAACTGCAGGATATCTACCAACCGCCCCACGTTGTCAGATGTGGAACAAGGCCGAGTTTAATGTGCGGTATCCGAGCCCGTACGCTCGGCAAAATATTCCCCGTAGACATCGTATAAAACGGGTTCGGGTAGGTGTCTTCCGAGACGAGACTCTGACCTTCGACATAGCCTCGTCTGAGGATCGTCTCTGCCCCCGGGCAGAGAGTCTGACTAGCACAGCTGGAGATGAATCTCCAACTGCAGACCAACATACAGTATTTACTACTGTAATTATGTGAATGGAGACATACACATTATCGTCCGTAGGCATGCTGCAACATATGTATAAGTGTATAATTTCACTTTCATCACATGCTCAGGTTTTATTACAATTTTAACCATTGCTTTTTAAAATAATAAACACTGCTGAAAATAACAGGCGGTGTCAGTGGAAAAAACGTCCTTTTGACAATTTTTTCCTAAATTCTGTTGAGCTGATGGGTTCTGATGGCGCTACCGAAAATAAAAACATGTGACACCGCCTCTTTGTACAAATGTACTGCATTTATTGCATTCCCCGTTTTACCAAATTAGGTAATGTTAATTACTATAATAGTAGAAATTGATAGTTGATTATATAATATGCAGTAATAGTAAGTTGTTGCAATACATCGTTTGCACCCTTGAACGTGAAATATTAACTCGGAATTGGATGTACACATGCCGTGTCTTGAGACGCCTTGAGGATTGTGTTGGCACGAGTTGTTTTTAATGTGAACAGATATAAAATTGGTTTCACGTGCATTCGACTCTTTTAAACCAACGTTAGTATAATTTGTGGCATTCCGAATTCAAGGAGAGACGACGCGTCCATCCGAACTTTCGAGAAATTAACGGATGCCAAGCCTAACTGAATAACCGTAAATATTGCTTTATGTATGTAAGTGTATAAAATTTCTGGTTTATCTATGTAAGTATCAGATGATAACGTATATTCGTAATTATGTGTATGTCTACTAGACATTATGCTTCTTGATTTGGGAACGTTTTTATGTACATACCGTTCGTTGTAGATAAACATAGGTTAAATTCTTTAATAATGAATTCCATAAGGGTTGTTGACCTAATATGTTTCTGATGTGTCTTTGTAGTTAGTAATATTTTTATTAGTAGACTCTCGAAGTACTTTCTCTGTAAAGAATTATATTCTTTTTTTAATTAGGTTGACATTAGTAAAATAAAAATTATAGCCAGCTTCGTTCCTGTGTATTATGAGAGAGTTTTAATGGCTGTCTAAACGTAAAACTCTTTTGTGTTTGGTAGACACGGACTTTTAGATCACGTGATGTTTCACTGATATAAACTTTTTACATTGCAAAGGATTTATTTGATAAGTATAGTTTTATCTTTATAATGTACAAGGAATTGGGCTACCCGATAAAAAAATAACCAAAGCATTAACTGCAACTTCGTAAAACAGAATAAACTGAATGGAAAAATCAAACGGGAACGAAAGAAGAGGAATCTGATAAAAGAGATGCAATTGTGAGCACTGGAATGATTTAATGGAAGAAAGTGTTAAACAATACAAATGCGAATCAAATTGGCATTAATTGATATTGAATATACCCTAAGCATAGAAAATAAAATGAGAACAATCTACTCATGCTGATTGAATAAAGAATTCTGTTCAAATTTCAAAGATTGTTAACGTTTAAGACAACAGACTCCTGATAATGGTTGGAGTTACAACGGCTGAAACTTTGTAAGGATAACAACCAATTTTCAAAGGCGAACATTCTGAATCGAATAGAGAAACCTAAAATAATATATATATATATATATATATATATATATATATATAATAAATAGAAGGAAATAAGCTCCAATGCACGACATCTAGCGCTATCTGTAGATCGACAGACGTGCAAATTAATGGCCTTGTGAAAGGCTATACACTCTAGAGATGTCACCAAAAATTTAAATAAAAGAAAATTAAGAAAACAAAACGACGAAGCATATGAAGAATTAGAAATAAAAAAAGACAAAGAAAAACGAAAAGAAAAAAAGAAAAGAAAAAAGAAAAAGAAAAAGAAAAGAAGAAAAAAGAAAATGAAAAGAAGAAAAAAGAAAAGAAAAGAACCACCCACGCTATTTTAACCGTAAAATGTCCAAGTCGAGAATAATAAAAAAAAAATGTTTTTTAAAAAAAAGAAATATTTTGTTATAACAAAAGATAATGAAATGAACAAAAAGTTCAATTTCCTAAAAAGCAAGAAAAATAAATAAATAAAAAATAACGTTTGGAATTGAATCTTGTATGAGTAATAAGAAATACAATCAAATTTATTTTGTAAAAAGGACCCACCCTTAGAAAGACTGGATTAGATTCGTTTCATGGCAACCCATTAATATAGGATGACCAATAGACATTTTATTTCTTTTACTGACCTTGCTCGGCGTAATAAGCCGACACATAAAAGATGACTATTAAGACGTTTCCTGGTCCGTTTAAGAAGTTATGGATGATTATCCAGTGGTATCATTTTGTTTTTCATTAAGGTTCATCCTGTTCAAACCTCGAGGGCCACTCGAGGTAGAGGATTACATTTTGTACGGATAGAAGGGAAAGATAACGGTTAACTCTAGACTTGAACAGGTTGAGACCAGAAATGGAACTATTTGAAGGTGTACCTTTGTGAAATGCACCATTCTAATTTTTCTGTTCGAAACAAATTCTATTAATCTAAGAATCAGTCTGCGTCAGAGAGAAATAAGGGTTGTTTTTACTGATAAGGTCTTATCCTAAATCAAATTCAAACTATTTCCACATGCTGAAACACACACACACACACACACAGAGAGAGAGAGAGAGAGAGAGAGAGAGAGAGGGGTACAGATATGAAGGGAGAAAAGAGACAGAGATATATAGAGCGAGTGAGGAAGAAATAGATATACAAGGATAAAGGGAGAGAGACAGAGCGGAGAGAGAATTAGACATAGAGGGAAAGAAGGACAGGTACAGATATGAAGAGACAAAAGAGACAGATAGATATACAAGGACAGTGAGGAAGAGATAGATAGTCAAGGTTAAAGAGGGAGAGAAAAAGAGACATAGAGGGAAAGAAGGATAGCTACAGATATGAAGAGAGAAAGCAGACAGATATAGAAGGGGAGTGAGGAAGAGATAGACAGATAACCAAGGATAAAGAGGGAGAGGCAGAGAGAGAGAGAGAGAGAGAGAGTTAAACATGCAGGGAAAGAAGGACAGGTACGCGTATGAAGAGAGAATAGAGACAGATAGATATACAAGGGGAGTGAGGAAGAGATAGACAGATATAGAAATAGAAAATGAGAGGGAAATAGAGAGAGGCAGATAGACCAACTTACATAGAGAGGGAAAGAGAGACCGTCAGACATATAAGAAGAGAGTGGAGGAGACAGACAGGCGTAGAGAGAGACAAGTAAACAGACAAACTTGATGGGAGAGGGGGTGCATGTTGGCGTGTGAAATGACAGAGTTTGAATTTTAGAAGAAAGCAAAGAAGGAATTGGTTGATTCTTTTGGTTGCTATGACAACTGAAGACTTAGATAACGAATTTTCCCATAAGGAAAAATATCGTGTAAGTGATATTTGTGAAGACAAAAAACAAATTAATTTAAGATAGGAAAATAATGTCTTCTGTTGAAGTTATGATGTAAGTAATATTATGATATTAGTAATATTATGATATTAGTAATATTAATAATTGTTACTGCTGCATATTCATTAGTCAATGTATTTCTCCGGGTTTGTAAAATCTTCGATATTATTAAAACTTTACAATGCGAATTCGTGTCTGGTCGGATGATTTTCTATATATCGTATTATTTTCGGTTACTTTCATCAAAACAGGAAAGTAAGGTGTAAATGTCTGCGAATGACATAATTAAGCTCTTGAAAATATATATTTCAATTCAGCACTGTTGAGAGATAAGCTGATTCTATAAACAACAGCCACTTGTACTGATGCAAAGTTCTTCAGTAAAATGAATTGAAGCCCTCCGACTGATTGGGTTTTGTTTACATTTGTAAAAACATTACGCTAGAATTAGCTGTTTCTCTCTGCTGAAGGATGATAACTCAGTATATATAGTAAAGCTAATAAATCCGTTGGTATATAATCCAAGTGGATCCTAGTAATATAAAATATTAAAACTGATCCACAAAAAGCGTTCAATGTATTTATTATTACAGAGCAAATAATTAATAAACAATAAAATGTAAACTTACCTCATATGAGGAATAGGCTTATTTTAACCGACGAAAGAATTCGTATATATATATATATATATATATATATATATATATATATATATATATATATATATATACCGGGTGCAACAGCAAAATTATCCAAATCTAATTGTTTAATATCTAAAAACACTAAACTAATTGAGGTTTTTTTCCAGGTTTTCAAATGTGATGTTGACACCATTTGTCGTAAGAAGCACTTAGAAACATTTTGAGTTATTCAACTAGAAAGAGGAAAGTTGAAATCGTTTTGTGTCAGCTCCACTGTCTTCCCAAATGAACAATGGTAAGAGGAAAAAAGATCATTCATGCCTTCAGGAATTATGCCAACGTTACTACTCTGGCTTTCATCTTCAAAGTCCATTCAGGAACCATCAAGGGAACGGGGAATAAGTTTAAAAAACAGGGAACAGTAGAAAGGAAAACTGGATCAGGAGGTCACAACAGGAAGAGGGATCATCACTTAGATTTAAAGGGCTCAATTAGAAAAGATCCAACTCAATCCATGAGACGTTTGGCACGTGAGAGAGGAGTTTCAGTTATGACAGTCCAAAAGCTTAATTCAATAAATGGACAATTTTGCTTTTACACGATTTGGACAATTTTGATGTTACACCCGGTATATATATATATATATATATATATATATATATATATATATATATATATATATATATAAACCAAATGTTTAGCACCGCTATGGATTTAATAATTAGTTTGAATCTTCTTGCAAGAGGACCGAATGCATGATTCTTAGCTAGAAGAAAAAATAACAAAACAGCCCAACATACAAATTACAAATTACAGATACCAAAAGAAAACACGTACGTGCAACAATTTAAATATTTGGGAAGTATTTAGACAGAGGACGGAAAGTGCGACATTAACATCCGAAGGCATATTGAGATAGCAAAAGATGTCTTCTAAAAGCTAAACAATGTATTAAGAAACATGAAAATATCGTTAGAAAAATGTACTGAACTGTTATGTAATATTTGTCCTTCTATATGGCAGTGAATGCTGGATAATCTCCTTCGCAGATAAAAAGAAACTTGAAGCAACAAAAAATGTGGTTCTACAGAAGGATACTGAGAATATCGTGGACAAAGCAACGATGATATTTTAAGGCCTGCTTATTTATTTATTTATTAGATTTATTATTTTATACATAATTTCATTTAATTATCAGTTTTCTATGTTATCTTCGATTCTGCTTCATGGAACTCTCGAGTGGATATTTTCCCCGATCAATACGATCTTAAATTGGGATCAGCCTTTTATTGATGAATTAGCCATATTATAGCGGTTTCTTTTTATGTACTTCTGGTTTTTTGACCTACATTCTTCCCTGCTTCCTACAAATCTTAAAAAAATGTAAATGCACTGCCAATCGCCATATTTTTATCTTCCTGAACACTGATATTTTTTATTGGACTTTATCATCACTTTTCACTAAATTCAATTCCGTCATTGTGGGTTTTATCACCTTGCTTGGGATGAAACGATTTAAAAAAAAGACTAGGGTCAACTGCTATCTTTTCTACATATATGCATAATCTGCACTTCTTACCTCCTCCTCTAAGGTCTTTAAAACTACCTCATTCAGTAACCCTCTGTCTTGAGTGGCTCTTGGGCCTTACATTGTGTAAGCAAGAAAAATGATTAGCCATGAACAAAAGAACTGGTAAGGTTTGGTTTCCTCCTTTGCATGATTTTTCTACTTTCCCACTGGCCTATATATAGCGTTCGTGAAAGGAGCAATAATATATAGTCTGATGATCGTTTAAGATGTGAAACTGACAGTCATTTTGCAGATATTAAGCACTCTCCCCTTGGTAATATATACCCTATATACTCGTGTAACATTATTTCGCCTATCGTGCGACTCCAAAATTTCCATTTATAAAAATGATTTTATCATGTATCTTGTGTATCATGCGTTTCTTTTTAAGAGACCAATTTGCAATAGATTAATCTCTTTCCCTCTGTCTCTTTATCTCATCTTCTAGTTAAATAAGTTAAAAAAAACGTAAAAGAGAATGATAAAAGTATCGTTGCAGAAACTCCTACAGCCATAAACAATCGAACGAGAAACAGCTAAACAGTACAAATAATAATACAAACGTAAACAATGAAAAAATACATATTCGCTGTTTTGTATTTTATAATATGATACTAATATGTGACTATTACATGCATTATTATTGGATGCAGTTAAATAAAACATCCGTTTTATTAAAATCCTGTTCATTTTAAATACAGCTGTACTTCTTGACTACAGTAAATATATACATAGTTTGGTCAACGGCGTAGTCAGGGCCAACAGTACATACGCTAATTTTATCTTGTGTATGATAAAATTAGCTTTAAAATTAGATCTTGAAAAGTCGCGATTATATACGGTAACAAATTTCAAACAATGTATATTGCCGAATTGTGAGGTGTAAATTCGATTACTATCGAACGTCACGAGAATAAAAAAAAAAGAATTAAAGCCCAAAGCTGGCCAATATGGCCGTCTGTAGTATTGTCAGTTTGAAGCTTAAAATGTAGAACATGATTTCACGTGTTACGATTTTGAAATTCTGGTACGTCGCTCCGCGTAATGAATACGACACCAATTTAAATGTACGTTTACCCATTATCAAGGATGATTTTATTTTTAATTGAATGTATGGATTGTTTTATGTATGTATCTAGAGGAATGTTTTTATTTCACAAAAACGGTCAGCATATTGTGGCCGTGTTCATAGTTGATATTATTGAGTGTTTGCTCTTTCTTTTTTATTAATAATGCTTCCATTATTATTAGCCTTTTTTACATGTGGGTGAGGCTATTATAATTGTATTATCAATGAGTATGTTACAGATAGAGTTTGGTAAGTCTCCATGCGTATTTAAATGAAACCTAATTGAGCTATAGTCAGAGAGATGTAACGCGAGTCTTCTTGTTATGTATGTTGTAGTTTATCCAATATAACTATTCATGAATTTGGATTGAGAAGGAACAAAGTTCCTTAATGGACATGTGAATTAATAAATAATATTGATTCTCTGTAATTTGGATCTTGAAGGTGAGTTATTGTTGTTAACAATGAGTTCTAATTTTTTTAGTAGATATTTTAATTTTCTTTTCTTTCTCGACTGTTGTTGCATATTTCTTTGTAAAGTTTCTAAGGGAAAATTCGTCTTGCTTATAGTTAGTATGCATTTCATTTTTAAGAAAATGTTAATGTTAGTTTGCAATCATTGATGTAAAAGAGGATACATTTATAAAGCAATTGTTAAGTTTAATGAAAATTGGTTGAAAGATCAACGAAAAATAAGAAAGAAACGAATAAAAATCGCCATTTCGCTATTTATGTGGATTTTCTCTATATGGGTGGACTCAATTATCAAGTTAAATGACTGTTAAATAATTAACTTTTTGTCTGTATTAGTTTGCTTGAAAATTGAGGAAGATTTTAGTTTAAAATTTGTGTTGCAATCCATTTGTTGTTGAAATCAAATTTTCGTTTTTCCTGGTTTTTCTCTAAACGCAGTGGCGTAGAAATAAAATGAGTTATCATTGAGCTCCTTATGATGTACATAACCTATATACCGAATTTGAACGAAATCGGAGGAAAAATGTTGAATTTATCGATTTTTGATCGGCTTTATCGATTACTCATTTTTTTAAAATTATCGATTTTTTACGCTCAGTACCTATCTCTTAAATTGTACAATGTATGTCCCAATTTTGGTCAAAATCGGTTGGATGGATCTTGAGTAAAAATGTATGACACAGAGAGATAGACAGATACACAGGCATCCTCTATTTTATATATATATATATGACCATCACTGACATGTTTGGTCTATTGTTTCATTGCTTGTGAGAATGACAATGACTCTTGAAGCCAGCAAATGACTTGCAATGCTCATTGCAGACGCGGCAAACTAAGTTGTTCTTTGACCTTATTTGTAACTTCTATTCAGACTTATCGTGAGTTATCATGTGGTGGCTCAGGACGGAACGCTTCCTAAAGATTTTTTTGCACAAATCCAGCTTCTTAAGTTATTCCCAGCGTATTACTGATAGTAATTTGTCAAAGGTCTACCAATATGGCGCTACTTTTAGCTAACGAGACCTGCATTGGAAAGACGTATTTTTCAACATTCATCGCATGTAAGCTGTATATTTGTTAGATTTTGGTTATCATAGCTGCACATTTAAACTTGCCCAAATCATCTTACTTATTATAAAACCCAGGTTGTGTGTGTGTGTGTGTGTGTGTGTATATATATTGGATCGGATTTCCTACATTTTTCAACCGATTTCAACAAAACTTCACATGACTACGTAAAATTACCTTGCGGTGGTTCTGACAGCGCCAAAAATTGGAAAAACACAATTGTTTTTGTACAAAATCAATTTGAAAACACGATTAAGAGGCATCGCGATATGAAAGGAGACAAATCATATCGAGTTATACTTTAAGAATTCGAATAGGATCGGATTTCCTACAAACCGATTTCAACAAAACTTCGAGTTTTTGGCATACTTGTCTTGCAAACTTTTTCTTTATTTTAAGAATGACTTTAAAATTCCATTTACAAGACCGTTCATTCAATCGGTAGATTCATAACGATTGAAAACAATGTTTTTTTGAGTTTGAATTTGGGTTTGACGAAAAAAAAACTAATTAAGACATGCTTAAACAACAATCTAACGATTGATTGCGAATACAAACATCGGAATAAATTCTTTATCTTTAGTGAAAGATAATGAAATCTAAACATACACAAGTCCTAACTAAAAATAATAACCGAACGGGAAACTACTTTAAATACACATGATGTCCAATCTTTTACTGTATTCAATAAGTAAAATCATAAATTGTAAAAAGATTATTATTACAGAAAGGCTACTAAATGAATAAGATTTGTTAGATCATAATTAATAAACCCAAATAAAGTTAATATTTTTTTGTATTAGAAACAACGAGTGGAAAATATATTCAAATCAGAATTCTAATTATGAATCACCACAAGCAAAATATGCAATTTTTATTACTGTATTCAATAAGTAAAAATCATAAATTGTAAAACTAAAAGATTACAGAAAGGCTACCTACATTTTTCAACCGATTTCAACAAAACTTCACTTTTTTTTGGCATGTAGTGTTTCTTATTGTCTTGCACACTTTTTTCTTTATTTTTACATTCAGAATTCTTTAAAAATTCGATTTACAAGACAATTGTATATAATAAAATTCTATTCAATCGGAAGAGACTCATAACGATTGAAAACAATGTTTTTGTTTGAGTCTGGGTTTGACCAATTCGTAAAAAAAAAAATAATTAAGACATGCGTGTCCGTCAACCTTAAACAATAATCTTTGTCAATTTTATTTTTCAGTCTTTATGATGGTGGATACTTGATCTATCTCTTTACTGTTATATCCCCGGGCAACGCCGGGGCTCTACTGCTAGTATATATATATATATATATATATATATATATATATATATATATATATATATATAAGGCTCAAACACTAATATTCCATGATTATAAGTTATTACATTGGAATCGTAATCACGCTCCAATTTATCAAGCCTACAAATTAAAAAAGAAATCTTCCCACAATTGTAAAATATTTAAGAACTACCATAGTAGTGAAACTCGATCTAGGAGACCTACCTGCAAGTGTAGGAGTAGTGCTAATTGTCCAATCGGGGGGAAATGTATGTATGAGAATGTAATATATGAAGCAACAATTTTCCCTGGAGAAAATATCAACCAGAAAAAAAGATACATAGGTATATCCACTGGTAATTGAAAGCAGCGTCTATACAACCACAGACGGTCTTTTAAATATCGATACCTTAAAAATCAAACTTCCTTATCCAAACTCTACTGGGATCTGGTGGACAAGGGACTAACCCCGCATTTCGAATGGAGATTCTTATCAAGAGCGAGAACCCCTAATAACTTCCGCGATCAGTGAGATCTATGCATTGCGGAAAAGAAAAATTATTATTAAAGATAAAAATCAAGATGAGTTGCTGAATCTTCGTAGTGAGATCATTTCTAAATGTAGACATAAAAAAAAACATAACCACGGTTTTATAACGTGTTGTTATCTATAACAGTTCTGTCTTGGATCACTAACATCGGACATGACATTTAAATGGGATGACTCTTATGATTATCTATATATATCATTGTCTGTGTTTATGTGATGCTCTCTATATTTTTTTGATCATTTAATTTGTGTGAGCAAACTTTATTCATGTGTTGGTATATGTATATGTGGGTATGTAGGTAAAATTTTTCCTAAATAACTGATATACAAAATGTGATTGTTTTCTGATATTTTTATATACCTAGGTATATATGTACACTTAAGAGATATATACACGTTAATCACTCCGTAGGTTTTTAATATTGTTAACGTTTTCTTCCTCAGTAGTTTTTTTTTTAAGTTCAAATGAGTTTAATTCTACCCATCTATTTTTATATGTTAAATGTAAATATGGATGATGTGTGTTTTTTACCTCCTAATTTATATATATATATATATATATATATATATATATGTGTGTGTGTGTGTGTGTGTGTGTGTGTGTGTGTGTGTGTATATATATATATCTATATGTATGTTTATATGCACATATGTGTATGGCTATGTGTATATGTGTGTATATGTATACATGAGTGTATTGATATATATATATATATATGTGTGTGTGTGTGTGTGTGTGCACATATATGTATGTATGTGCGAGTAGATATAGATATGTTGTTGTGTATGTGTGTATCTATGTATGTGTTTTTGGGCATAAAAATAGTAGGTCCTGACGGGATTAAATATTCGTTAATTTTTATATGTTTATGTTAATTTTGTAACCTGTAGGTGATATTAATTGCTTTGTCAAATTTTCTTGATTACGCATCGATTCTCTTATAAATGCCCTTCGTTTTTAGTTCGGCACCAACAGCTTTTTTTCCTATCTCTTTCATCTTCTGGATTTTAAGTTTAGATCATATCGTTTTTTATATTGTGCGTAGGGTCACCACAAATATATACAAACGTTTCCGGTGTCTGTTTTTATTTTAATTTAGGTCAGCGATGCGGTAGCAATTTATGCATCTGAAAATAATTCCTATTTATCTGTATCTCACTCATTTAAACCGTTATTTAACTCCTCTCTTTAAAACTTCTCTCTGTTAAATTTTAATCCCCACCTTCACCTTTAGGTCTTCCTGTTCTTCTTTCTTCTATTACACCCTCTCTAAAAGCTATCATACTTTTCCCTCTCACACTTCTTTCCCATTCACGCACATACACTCTCACTAAAATTTTGTTTTTTTTTATACCCGGAGTTATATTTTCCGATTTCTTTTTGAATTTGTAGGTCTGATGGATCGTGATTACGATTTCTATGTAATAAATTATAACCATGGAATATTAGGGTTTGAGCCATTTATATTATATTCTTACTTTGTCCTGGACATTGAGTTCTACCTGGATTCTATCCTCTTGGGAATATATATATATATATATATATATATATATATATATATATATATATATGTGTGTGTGTGTGTGTGTTGATATTGACTACTAATATTATTATCTATCTATCTATCTATCTATCTATCTATCTATCTATATATATATATATATATATATATATAAAAATAAAGTCAACACTAGAGGCGACATTCTGTTTCATGCTATATGCAATCGTCAGGCCACATATGCTGTTATTTTTTTTTTAAACAAAACGACTTCCGGTAAAATAACCGCCATAATAGAATACCCACAATGCACCACTAACCCGTATATATATAAATAGCCGAGAAAAATAACAGCATATGTGGCCTGACGATTGCATATAGCATGAAACAGACTGTCGCCTATAAGTGTTGACTTCTATATTCACTTTTATATTCACACGCTCTATCTCTGATATTGAGCACTTTATTCCATAAATATAGCATACCTTAAGACTATATTTCTTTATATATATATATATATATATATATATATATATATATATATATATATATATATGTATGTATGTATGCATGTGTTTGAACTGGTTAGATAGATAGATAGATAGATAGATAGATAGATACGAACATACTGAGATAGATAAATAGATAATGAACAGATATAGATAGATAGATAGATAGATAGATGATGTAGAAACCAACGATTAAAACGCTAAGAATAATTTCGAAAGTTATTTTAAACCGAGTTATACTGAATTATCTTCGTTCGTTTCAGAGTCTTTCTTCGAGCATAAAAATTTCTGATGATTACATCGCCTCAAGTTTTTTGTTTTTGCGTTAATTAATTTATCTATGAAGAATTCCGCATTTCCCTTCTGGCGTCCTAATTCTTCAAACTTGGCTAGAAATATAAAAATAGTAACAAGCGTTACACAGAACTGGGGCGCATTCTTTGCTGATTTTTCAAGGAAGCGAAGCTTTTGAAAACGAATTTCTTTTTTTTTAAAGACTTGCTTCGTTAGAACAATTTTTTTTTTTACCATTTATCGGTTCTTCAGGAACCGATGACTTTTTATGGAAGCGCTGGAAAGTGACCCAAGATGTATTTAAAGAAAATTTGAAAGTAAAATAATATTCAAAATAAAAAATCTAATGAAAAAGAATACCGAAGTTCAAGCAAATCTATCTTAGAAAGCAAAAATCTATCTTGGAAAGTAAAAATCTACCTTGGAAAGTAAAAATTTATTTTGGAAAGCAAAAATCTAAGTAGTTTTGAATATTTAAGGAAATTATTCTTAAAATATTTAGTTATATTACAATTTTTGCACGTATCGAACAAGAATACATGCCAGGGTGGCAACAGTTATGCATTGGGAATTGCGCAAATATATTTGGTTCGATCATGCAGATAAATAGCATAAAGTGGGGTCATTTATATGGGGCAGTTTTCTTTCCTTTTTTCGATGGTGACGATGATTTTTAATTAGTTTTAGTTAAGTTTATTTTGCCCGAAATTATAATTATATAAATGTAATGTGAGACCTAGGATTTTACAAGCACATAACTAGTTTACTGGCCGACATGCTCTTCGTAGAAAAATTTTGACAAGAATCCTTGGTGCAAGAAATATTTTGAAAGCCCAAGAAATGTTTTGTCTATGTTGTCAATCTTAGCCGGGTTGCAAAGTACAACGGAAAGTTTGAAGTTGAGAGATCAGACATTGTTTGATTGGTCAGAGGTCATGTTCATAGGTCATCGAAAGACAGGAAGAAGGTAAGCTTTCCAGGTTGAAAAGATTAACCAGGTTTATAGCGAAGTAATCTGTTTTGATTTTAAATAAGTCACTCCATTATCACTGACTGGGAAGAACTTCTTTGATAACGATATTAAGGTCATTGGAATAATCATTCAACTGTAATTTTACACACTAACTAAATATTTTTATTCCGCATGAAGTCAACTGGCATTTTTTTTAACGATTTCACCCCAAGCCAGACAATAAAGCCACTAAGATACAAGGGGTTACTGAATGTGAGATAATATGAAAAAAGAAAAACATTCTTAAGGAGAGAGAAGAATAAAAGAAGAGAAATCGAGAAGACAATAGATAACGATTGACATTGCATTTAAATTTTAGAAAATCAAAGTTGGCGGGAAAGCATGAAGCCGGAAGAGAAGTGCGAGAAAAGAAACTGTTCATTATTGACATTATTCAGACTATTGTCATCTCTCATGTTTGTCGCCATATTTATTACAACGTTTCGGCCGTGCTACACTCCGGCCTTCTTCAGGTGGTTGAAATGTCGAACTGAACCCTTTATTTCGCTCACTGGGGTAGACAGTTCTAGTTCCACGTGCCATGTTTAATGGATGTCAGTTATCAGTTATCTCCTGTTAATTTCCCCTCTGAAAGTTCTCCACTGCTTTAACCGGGTATTGAACTCACCAAACATAGAAATGAATACAATATGGGAATCAGTAATAAGGAGTGCCAGAGAAAAGCGATAATAACAGCAAAAATTGCAATATGAGCTCTGGTAAAAAAATGAAATGATAAAAGCAAAAATTGTAATATGAGCCCTAGTAAAAAATGATGCTGAAGACATTAGGATTATAATTCCCAGAAATTCATACACAGTCCGAATAATGTAAATAGTGTACATAATACCTCATCTCAGAAATATAGACAGATAAAGAAACTGCTATGAAAGAGCATACAGTATACCTTCTAGCCAATTCAACTGTAAAATGATGAGACCTTGTTGCCAATCTAGTTAAATATATTATTTCAGTTCATTTTTTAAATATTCGTAGTTGAAAAAAAAAGGGTAAAATTCGATTAAAGTTTTTGGTGTGTATTTTTGTTGAAAAATCTATTTTTCTGGTGAATTTTCATATTTTGAAAGAATATATCCTTCATTTTCCTGGAAAATTTAAAAAAAAAATTATTTTTATTTATTTACTTGGTGGGAGCGATTTATGAATTAAAATTCATTGTCTTTATAAAACTAGTATTGTATTTTATTTTATTTTTTTGTTAGTCCATAATGTCCGTAATTGTAAAGTATGGAGGCCGAAAAAGACATTTTTGTTCTCTGTAATTCCCTGAAATAGTTAACGCCCATCCATAACCCTAACTCCAGTTCTTCTTCTTCTTCTTCTTCTTCTTCTTCTTCTTCTTCTTCTTCTTCTTCTTGTGTCGTGTTACCTCAGTACATTGGCTTTCAATGTCCTCTACAATTTCCTGTCCCTTGTATAAATGTTCTCTTTTTGCTATTTCTCCTAAACCCTTTTCTGTCATCCATTTTCATAAGCTCGTTCTTCTTCTTCTTCTTTGTTCCGTGTCCTTTATAGCCCTTAGTACTTTTGTCGTTGCTACCTCTCCTAATCCCTGTTCTATGATCCATTTACACAAACTCGTTAGGTAGGTTATGCGCTGTTCTCCTCTGTGTGACGTCGTCCCCCGGTCGCAGCGTCGACTGTGTCGTTCGATCCCGTTCGCGGCGCCAATTGTGACGTCACGTGCTCCCCAGGCTCTGATATCCTGGTCACGGACAGCACCAGTTGTGACGTCTTTTGTCGCGGCGTCCGCTGTTCGCTCCTCGCTGCTCCAAACGTGACGTTCTAACCCTTTGGTTAGATTGATACCAGCCTCGTCGTTCCCAACCTGCTTCCAACGCCTGGTTACCAGGGTAACTGCACTGATCTCCGGTCTGCCTACCCACGTTGTGACTTGATCTTAGACAGACGAGATCAAACAGGGCTTGGGGCCGTAATGCAAGTTGAGTCTAACGGGGGTGATAACACACAATTATGTATAATAAAAAAGAAATAAAATAACAACTCACAAGGTCCAACGTATCAAGAAAAAGGTAACAAACTTTTATGTCTATTTGCTCGGTACATAGGACTATGTCTACCTCCCGACCCGTTCTGTGGATTGTGGCACAACGCTTTTACTAGGCAACTTTAAGGCTTCCAGTTGTCTGCGTTTCGGTGTGTCTTTGGACGAAAGTCGAAAAAAACTTATTTCTTGTGGTCTGATTCTAAGTCGCTCTTCAAACTACTTGTTCTTGGTTGAAGAAGAGTCTAGAAGTGTGCGTGAATCTTGGTTAGCTATCTTGATGCGGTTTCAAAACTGGGCGCTGATCTCTGCTTGTCGTTCACGGCTGATCTCTCTCGCCGTCCGCGGCGCAAAACTCTCTTCTCTTCAGAGTCTGAATTATTGGTCACTCATCCCACCGTCAGTGCGCGAATTAACTTCTTCTCTTCGGCTTGCTCTGATTCCATCTTCTCCACTTAGGCCAAACGGACCGGCCTCTCTTGCCCGCAAAGGGGCGAATGAACCGGGCCCGCCACCCGTGCTCAAACTCCCTCGCCGTCCGCGGCGCAACTCTCTCTCGCCGTCCGCGGCGCAATTCTGCCTGTCGTTCACGGCTGATCCCTCTCGCTGTCAGTGCGCGAATTAACTTCTTCTCTTCGGCTTCGGTTGGACGAGCTTCTTCACTTCGGCTTGGGTTGGACGAACTTCTCCGCTTAGGCCAAACGGACCGGCCAAACGGAATGAACCGGGCCCGCCGCCCGCGCTCAAACTCCCTCGCCGTCCGCGGCGCAACTCCCTCGCCGTCCGCGGCGCAAACTCTCTCCGCCGTCAGTGCGCGAATTCACTTCTCTTCGGCTTGGTCTGATTCCAACTTCTCCACTTAGGCCAAACGGACCGGCCTCTCTTGCCCGCAAGGGTGCGAATGAACCGGGCCCGCCGTCCGTGCTCAAACTCCCTCGCCGTCCGCGGCGCAAAACTCTCTCACCGTCCGCGGCGCAACTCTGATTTCTGTCGGTTTGGGTCCCGCTTTTATTGATGCAGTAAAAAACTGGGGTGGGTCTGTCAACGCCAGGGTTTTCTTGATAATTCTAAATACGTATCCACCTTTCTTATTTCTGGTTAGGGATTTTCCATTTTCGGTGATTCACTTTCACTCCTACTTCATTATTGTGTCTCTGAGGGCGTATACCCGCTTCTTCTTATCGGCTCCTCACACTTACACCTCTGACAAGGGCGTCGACCGATTCTCCCCGTGCGTCACATGACCGCTATCGGCCAATGAGATCCCGGTCGGGCATTTTTCCTCCTCCTTCGTGCGCCACGTGATCCCATCTAGCCAATGGCGTCTTTAGTCGGGCGTGGACAATCCGTGGCTTTGTTCTGGGGGAAGAAACACCTTGCTTAAAAAAAATAAAAATTCAAATTGCCCTTTTCGTACGTGACCGAAATGACGCTCTCGGTTTTTTTACACGCGGTATTTGTCAAACAGTTTATCGCTAATTGGATACGATCTAAGAAAGGGATTTCCAAGACTGGGTGGCGTTTTCGTGAACGGATGAAAATATTTCACCTTTTCCTTCGCTCGAAGCTTGATAACAAAAATCTTAATTATCTCAAAAAACATTTTCAGCCAACATCATCTTGTGTGGCTTTATTTTCAATTCTGGAATTGTCTGGGTTTTTGTATTAATGGTTTGCCTGCATATCCTTAGATAAACTTCCCACCTGTTACCTATCATATTTTTTTTTCCATTGTCTCTAAACTTTATTTCTTCAACCAAATTGATAACAAACTTCCATTTTTCGTGGACACGGAAGTAGGTCAGGTGCTTGACCTGGATATCTTCCAACATCTGTTATGTATCAATCGTGCGTGTGTGTGCTCGCCTATGACCTGGTTTTAGTATTATATATTTTTTTTCTTTCTTTTTCTTCTTCTTCTTTTTCTTTCTCCCAGATCGCTTGAACGCAATTAAAGAATTATTCTCAAAACCCAAATATTTTTCAGCTCTAAATAATTATCAAATGGTTGACAAGCCGTAAAAAACAAATCATATATTTATGAATATTTCCTTTCAGATTGCCAACTTATGCATGGTGCCACATCTGTTCCTCTTGCCTTCAACATACCCTGTGGGTATCATATTTTCCAAGCCCTCTTTTCTCATTATGAACCAAAAAAATTTTATCTGTCTCTTTCAGATATTAAGTATAAGTGTCCCGTTTCCATTTTCTCTAAAACTTCGTCGTTGCTGACATATTCAATTCATGCTATTCTCAGCATCCTCCTGTAGAGCCACATTTCTGATGCTTCAAGATTCTACTTCATTGTCCAACATTCACTGCCATATAGGAGGACTGCTATTACGTAACAGTTCAGTACTTTTTTCTTTATTTATGAGGCATTAGCAGGAGATGTTAAACACTTTCTTTCCGTCTTTCGTTCGTTCTTTCATTCTTTCACTGAAACCAAGTAGCGTCTCTGATATGTTTGTCTTCTCACGTGACAAACGACGGAATGTCTATTATTTATGAGGTATTGGCAAGGTGTAATGGTCGTGTGAACTAACGAAGAAAGGGTCATGCACAGTTATTATGTAATAATAATAATAATAATAATAATAATAACAACCTTAAATGCAGATTCTGTGAAACAATTGAACATCTTGTATCAGGTTGTACAGTGTTAGCGTCAACTGAATATATAACTCGGTATGATGGACCGGGCAAATATCTGCACTGGAAAATCTGCAACTTTTACGAGAAGGAAACTGCAAGAAACTGGTATGGACACCACCCAAACCCGTTTACAGAGACAGGACCTGTAATAATTTCGATGGGATCTTTACAATATACACACAGACAGAATAATCAAAGTTAATCGCCAAGACATTATGATCAAAGACCACAAAAACAGAAAGTGCTTCCCTATTGACATGGAGGTTCTTGCAGATTTTAATGTATCTTTGAAGATCTTAAAAAAAAACTATCAAAATACAAGGATCTTGAAGCGTAAATCTAAAAATGTGGCACATAAGGACATGAATAATTCCAGTTTTCGTTGAAGCCGTCGAATTGATTGGAAATTGAAGGGATTCCTGGTAGTCTATGCCTTAAAGAAATACAAAGAAAAATACTGACAAGTACAGCTCACACATTACGAAGAGCTTAATCTATGTAAAATGTTTATTATCTTAGGTTGTTTTCATTTGTTTTTTTACAAAAATGATCAGTGGAAAGCCATTTCTGACCTTGGGTCTCTGGTTGGGCCCGGAAGGAAATGTGTATAAATTAGAAATGAAAGGAAATAATAATATTACCTCCCTGATCCTTTACCCGGTATGTCCCTCATGGCTTATGGTTTTGATTGACTGTAGGTGTTATGATGTACCTGTTTTTGTCTTGGTGAATTAAAAGAAACGACAGTAAATATCCCGTGTTATTTACGCGTAAGCACAGCAGCCACCACTGATTGTATACGAAGTTGAACCAACATTGCACAACCGATCCTAGAGATATTTGAAATGGCTGAATAGTTTCCGGACAGCCAAAAAAAAAAAAAAAAAAGGTTCAAACCACTTCATTAAAATTTAAAAAATAAAACGAGAAAAGAAAAATTTCTAAATATCAAATAACTAAAATATTTCGTTCTTCAGATTAATTTTTGCTTCACCGAAGCGAAACGGTTTGTTTGAAGAAATGAAAATCCCCCATGCTTTTCAAACGAAAGTACACACTAGAATATTCGGCAGGAGAAATCAATGTATTATTTCAAAATAAATAATTTATCCCTCACTTCCCGACCTGATGTTATGCCGATGCGAAATCGAATTGAAATGCCTTGGAAGTTCTACTATGTGCCGTGTCCCTTCAGGACTTTGGCGATCATGGCTCTCCACAATTTCCTATCTTTTGTAGCGCTCAGTAAATTTTGTCATTTTGCTATCTCTCTTTAACATTGCTCCGCTATTTATTTACTCAAGCTAGGAAATAGGTTATGCATTGTTTCTCCCTTGTCCCTATTGCCTTCAGTCTGCCCTGTGCGTATCAGATTTTCCAAGCTCATTTCCTCATTATGTGCTCTCAAAATTTCGACTGTCTCTCCCTAATATTAAGTATAACTATTCTTTTGTTTTAATTTTCTCTAGATGTTCGATCCACGGAATCTTCAGCCTCCTTCTGTATAATAACACTTATGTTGCTTCAAGTTACATCTCGCCAATTCAACTCCGGGCAGAGAGGATTCTCAGACGAGGCTATGTCAAAGGGCAGAGTCTCGTCTCGGGAAACACGTATCCGACCCCGTTTCATACGGGGCCTACTGGGAATTTTTGGCTGAGCCTACGGGTTTGGATACCCCACATTAATTTCGGCTTTGTGCCATATGTGACCGTGTGGGGCGGTTGGCAGATATCCTGCTGTTGGAGATTCATTGTGGAATTCACTTGACTCACTTTTGACATTTGACTACTTATTCTACACACCGCTGGCGAATCTTATATGCGTAGTTCTTGTCCTAAGTATTATCGTTCATTACCAACCTTTGTTTGATTATTCTATTCAGTAATCTTCCCTAGGTTACAACATGTAGAAAATTCATTGTTATCTCCAAAAACATTGTTCAGGCAATGTTCACCCGCAAAGGAAATGAATTATTCTTACAATCCAAAATATGTCACGGCTTTAAATAACCTATAGACGGTTGATAAGTCAGTAAAAAAACACATGCAAACAAATCCTTTATAATCGACACTATTTACATTGTTCGGACTATCATCCTCATCTTTGTTGACTTTATCCACTGTGCCATGTGCACTTGAGGACACCTATGTATGAATTTCTGGGTATTATAAACCTAATGTCTTTAGCAACCATTTTTTACCATTGCTCATATTGCAATTTTTGCTGTTATCATTGCATGTTTTCTTACTAGAGCTCATATTGCAATTTTCTTTTTTATTATTGCTTTTCTCTGGCACTCCTTATTACTGGTTCCCATATTGTATTCATTTCTATGCTTGGTCGGCTCAGGAGATTTTTGTGGTCTAGCATATGTGCTGATTCCTTAAAGTGGATAAAGGCATTAGTTAGATTCAGCAACAGGACCCAAAGAGTGTGAGTTCAATACTTGGTCAAGGCGGTGGAGAATTTGGAGAGGGGAATTAACAGGAGATAACTGATATCCATTAGATATGGCATGTGGAACTTGAACAGTCTACCCCAGCGAGCGAAATAAAGGGTTCAGCTTGAGATTCCAACCATCTGAAGAAGGCCGGAGCGTACAGCAACCGAAATGTTGTGATAAATATGGCAATAAAGATGAGGATGATAGTCCGAAATATAGACAGATAGTGTAAATATAAATGTACAAAGATAATAATTCAATACAGAAATATATAGACAAATATATTTATAATCGAGTCAAGATATTTGAATTTTTCCTGATCACCGGTTTATATATGTACTTGAAGGATTTTCGTCTTGTTCGTCGAGTTTGCTCTTGTTTCGTTTTTTTCTTCGATATTATTTCGTCCATGTTCTTCCACAGACCGACAAGTTCCTTTTCTTTAGCATTGAGACTATCGAAAAGATTTATAATGAGAGCGCATAATTCTTACAGGGAAGAATTCGAGATTCGTAAGTAAAGTAATTAACCTTTCTGCTTTATAACAAAAATTTAAAAGCCTAACAGAGCCAGACGAGCCATAATTAATTATTACCATTTACATTATTTCCATTCAGGCTATTATCTTTATCTTTCTTCTTATTATCACAAAGTTTCGACCGTTCTGCCCTCTAACCTTCTTCAGGTGTCTAGCAATCAGATAACCTTCAGAGAATTTCTAACAGAACACTTTATTCAATCTACGGGGTAGATTGTTCTCGTTCCGTTGTCCATGTGTCCAAGTGTTTCCATGACAAATGTTCAGACGCGTTCCATTCTTTCGTGTCACTAACTCAGATATTTACGACCATGAGCCGTCTTGCCACATCCACAGGGTTTGAATCACCCTCGTCTCCTACACATTTCTTTCGTAAGAAATGTTTCCATTCTGCAAGCCTTTTTCAAAAACTGACACTCTATGGAACAGACTATCGCGTGTATTAATTGATACGAGGCCAAACATCAAATATAGACTTCCGGCCTTGTGCCACATCTAAGCTACACTTAGAAAATCACTATAAAATACAGAACTGTTAACCATGCTTGCCATAGTCACTGAATATAGAATCCAGTGAAGTCCGTAATGTGTTCATTATCAGAGGCTGGCAGTGAAGATTCGGAGAAAGTTGCAGCTGTTAAGTAATTCTTTAAGTCTTCGATATCAGAGGTTGGCAGTGAAGATATTTTGGGAGAAAAAACAAAATGGCTGCCTTTATACACGTCGGATTGAATATTTTGCGCTTTCTGATTGGTTAACCCTTCTCTTGGTGAACTATAAAATGAGTCAGCTCATTTTGGTTGGCTCACTAGTACCAACGTACCCAAAAATTCTAACAAGAACTTGGATTTATTTCGAATATCTCCTTTCTTAAGAAAAATTCGGTTTTCAAACTAACATATTTAATTACGACCAGAAATAAACATTAAGAATTAACGGAAAAGGGCCAATGCATTGATCGTATAAATATAAAAATATACATACATACATACATATATATATATATATATATATATATATATATATATATATATATATATATATATAGTCGTATATCAATCTATTGAGCGCTTTTCAATAAGTACCGCGCATATATATATATATATATATATATATATATATATATATATATATATATATATATATATATATTCTGTTGTATGGATATGAGTTTGTGATCCTGGGTTTCACGCTTTTGTGATCATCAGACAAACTGGTTTATTCTTTTTCAATTGGATTTATTTATGCTTGTTTGACTATGAAAAGATCGGAAATAATTTCAGAATGAAGACACGAAAATATATAAATAAATAAATAAATATCTATTATGACAGTTCATACCAAACGGATAATACCTACAACAACGAGGAATGAAATTAAAGAAGAAGAAGAAAAACTGGTAGAATACTAAAAGGCAAAATCACTAAAACCACCATAAAATAACCACCTACACCTACCATTATCACCACTTACACCATCACCAAAACTATAACTATAGCCATAAACACAACTACCACTATAGCAATTAACAAAGACCGATAAAATCCTCACCACCGTTACCTACACCACCATCACCCGGGCAGACAGACAGTTGGTGTAGCCATTAGACAGGATAAAAGTATTAACACTCCAAATTATTATTATTATTATTATTATTATTATTATTTTATAACAACTACTACCACCTTCGGTATTAATATTGCTGTCCCAACTTTATATAACGACTACTATTTTTCCCCGCTATCAATACTGCTATCACTCCATAACCATCTCCAATACCATTAGTACTGCTTTTTAACATTCTTTTTATTATTGTTATTATTATGATTATTATCAATGTTATTCATCATCATTATCATGGTCACCACAACTCTTATCATTATTAAGATTGTAATAATTGCTCCCCACTCTTTTATATACCTTCGCTTCCATTATCATTAAGGCTAACTTTACCGTTAGCACATCAATAACTATTATTAATAATAATTAATATCACAGTTATTATCACTATCAGCGTAACCAAAATCGTCAATAATACATAAGTAGTCAGTGTTGAAAATACAAACATCATCATTAACATGTCTACAAACAGAACCCAACTTGACGAAAAGTGTATGTGCACATCTACGCATGTGTAGGTTTCTCTGCCGACGCAGGCGGTACATCTAAAACGCGTCAAGAACACTCCTCGTTGAAAGGAACATCGCTACACATAAAAAGCCACGGCACGACAACGAAATAGAATTTTAATTGCATATGTATGCATTTATGTATGTATGTATCCCCGAACGCATGGATGTGTATCCCACCTGTCTGACCTCATATTGTTTATATGCGTGTGTTTGCGTGAACTAAATTGCGTACACCTGTATGTAAGTGTGTCTATGTGCATGAGAATGTCATTCCGGGCGAGTAAGGAAGGAAATCCCCCCCTCCCACAACCAAACATATTCAAACAAGCATAAATAGATCCAATTTTAAAAAATAAAGCAGTTTGCCTGATGATCGCAAAAGTGTGAAACCAAGGATCACAGACTCATGCATACGACAGAATATGTTAGCTCTATCACTGATATTGAGCACTTTTCACTAAATACCGCACATACAAAAGCTATATATATATATATATATATATATATATATACGAGTAAAAGTATAAAATTTTTCAGCTGATTGATGTCATATTCAGCACCCCGACTCCAAAGTTTCGTAGACAAACCTTTAACTAAGCGATGGATAAATTGTCGTCTAAATTACGCAAAGATTAAAATAACACTGACATCTCATTTTAACATATATATATATATATATATATATATATATATATACCAAAACTGCACAAAAATATCTTTACATACGTAATGTTCGTATTGGAGCTTTCGACGCGAATGCAAAGCAGAGCAGCATGCATTTTCATATTTCTGGTGGAGTGAATTGCATCATAATGCTCATTTTCTCACAGATGGTACCCAACTGACCCTACTATACTTTTCAGTCGACAAAAATCGTGGATCAACACAGACTGTCGCCGCTCGGTGTTGACCTCAATGTCCATTTTTATATTCACATCTTGATTAGCCGTAAAAAAAATAAACGAATCAATTAAAAATTAATTTTCATGCGTTTGCGTGCACGTGTGTGTGTGTATATGTGTGTGTGTGTCTGTGTGTGTGTGTGCGTGTGGAGAGAGAGAGAGATAGAGAGAGCGAAAGAAATAAAGAAAGAAAAAAAAAAAGGAAGAAAGAATACCCTTTTGTAATTACCTCAATATTAATCAACACCTAGACTTTAATTCGTATGTCACAGGTATGAAATTGTCAGGCGTTCAGTGCGTATCAATCTCCTTAAATTATTTAATTAGTTTAATAAACTTGCTTGCTTAATAAATGTTTGTATTTTCTCATAAAAATTGCCGAAAGAAAAAAGGAAAAAAAAAAAAAAACATAAAGGGAGATAACTTAATGAAGACTAATGGAGTAATTTCCCTTGAACTGTCATTTTCAAACTAACTATGACTGTTAATTCACATCGCATAAACTATTGATTCGTGGGAGGTATTTAAAAGAGTATTTTTCTTTTAAGGTTTTATGTTAAAATGATCATTTTTATGCGAGTACGAATACTGTTGCAATTTGTTGAATGAAGACTGAAAGAAAAAATCAGTTTTTAAATTAATTTAATTTTTTAAAAATCTCTCTACATTGCGGATCAGAATTTACTTCCTAATTGCAAAAATTATCTTTTTATAATTTTTATATTTAATTTTGATCATAATTTAATCATCTATATATAAGCATTAGGACGAATTTATTAAAAATCATGTTTGACCAAATAAAGGATTTTCTTGTTCAACATATTATTTCAGTTATTTAAAAA
This sequence comes from Acanthosepion pharaonis, assembly GCA_903632075.3. NCBI lineage: Eukaryota > Metazoa > Mollusca > Cephalopoda > Sepiida > Sepiidae > Acanthosepion > Acanthosepion pharaonis. The sequence goes on along the minus strand of CAHIKZ030000954.1, from coordinate 837,031 downwards.
AAAAATATTCGGTTATAATTTTTTGTGTGTATTGTTGCTGAAAAATCTTTTTTTCTGGTATATTCTCATATTTTGGACGAATATATCCTTCATTTTTAGGGACAATTAATTTACTTTTTTACATTTATTTTTAAAAATTTATTTACAAAGTAAATTTACAAAAAATTACCTTCTTTGTAAAACTAGCAATGGAAACAAAGAGAAAAATAACTAAGCAAGAGTAAACAACAAGAAGAAAAAGTAACTTCATAACAATATGAGACTAAATACGTTTTTGTTAGTTCGTAACATCCATAATTGTAATGTACGGAAGCTAAAAAAAGAGATTTTGTTGCATTTTTCTTCTTTGTAAATCAGAACTTGTTGCAGAGCCAATGGTTGCTTGAATTAATTATACATTTTCTTTTAGTTTGGTTTGGCTGCGTGAATGAAAACATATCCACAAACATTTAAATTTGCTTACATGGCACAAGGCTGTCAAACACCACAACAACAGAAAAACATAAATTTTCAGTAATATAAAGCATTTATATACACAAATATACAAACTGAATGGTGAAATTACTCAATTTATACTGAGTTTGAAAAGTTTAATATTGGTGTTTCACAAGCCAAATAATGTTTTTTATGGCAAATAAAGTGTCTTTGCTTAGTGTGTTAAAGTTGTCAACCAATAAAGTACGATTTGTAATGGATAAATCAGTTAGTTTGGGTTAAAACAAACTGTTTTTTAAACAAACCTATATTTACTCAAGAATTGTTTATACTCATAAAACAGTAAGAGTTGTCTACCTTCGTCTGTTAATTTGATTTGCTTAAAACTTTAAAAGGTAAAATACTTCTTTTTATCTGTAAAGAGACAAAAGTTAGAAATTACTTGACGAAAGAAGAAATTATTGTTCTTCCACAAAAAATACATCCCAGATAAATCTTGAATGTTTGTTGAGTGATCCACTGGCAGATAAAATCGAAACTGTTGTGTGGCTGAGTGAGTATCTGGAAGACCAGAATAGGAAAAGTTTCAGCGTGAAGCGACGAGTTCATATAGCAAAGTTGAAATCACAATGTTTACTGAAGTCTGTTTGTTGAGTGAATTCTCTGAAAGGTGAGATTGTGTTAAGAATTAGCTTTTAGCTTAAATCAAAATGAAGTGATGTGTGCTCTCACTGGCGAGGTACGTTCGTAAAAAAGAGATTTTATTGTAGTTTTCTTCTTTGTAGATAGAAACTAATTTCTTCGCATTACGAAAACGTTGACGTCCATCCCTAACTCTCTAACTCCAGTTCTTTTTCTTCTTCTATGGATCGTGTCCCTTCAGATTATTGTCGGTCATGGCGATCCATAACTTTCTGTCCTTTATAGCTCTTAATACATTTTGTTTTTGTTATCTCCCCTAAATTCTTTTCTCTCATCTATTTACGCAAGCTCATTAAAGTTTTTTCTTCTTTTTAAAAAAAACAAAAAAAAAACTTTTCACCCCAAGCAAGGCGGGAGTGCCACTAGCACGCAATGAGTTACAGAAATTGGGAGCAACAGTAAAGAGGCGTGAAAGGGGAAAGGTTGAATAGAAGGATGAGGCATCTGAAGATATCGATTGACATTGCATTATGAATAGACTATAGCTATCAGGGAAGCTATTGGAGTAGAAGAGACGGCTACATTTAATAGTTTGGACTATGAAAGGCGGGCACTGAGATGCCCACCTAGTGTTACGTTTAAATTCATGCAGTTTGGGAACTAGCGAAAAAAGTAGAAAAGAAAGAGAGAGGCGACGGCACGTCTGTGAGAGAGCGACTGTAAACGAAATGCCAGATCAGGGCCAACCACATTGCATATCCGTCTCTGGATTTTTTTTCCTGGACCCTAAGACGAACAGCGGAGGTTCCAGATCATATATGACAAAGGCGAATGGTTGATTTATAGATTTGAAGGATGGACTCGGGCGAGAAAATACTTTCTGGTGCGACACAGAGAAACAACTTTCCTTACCGTAGATGAAGCTATTGATTCAATGTAATTGTTCCATCACAAGTCTGCGGACAGAGTGATACCAAGCAGTCGCAAAGAGGTGCTCTCGTGGAGTTGAATATGAGACATTCTAATGGGAGGCAGGGATGGTTTCCTGTGGTGAGTAATAGAGAGCAGTTTTGTTTTTGAGGCATTAAAGTTAACCAGCCATTTCCTGCCTCAGTCAATAACCGATTGGAGGTCCTTTTCGAGACCAACGTATAGTTTAGTTTTGTCAGCGATACCAGATTTGCTATTTAAGCAGGAGAAAATAGTGGTGTCGTCTGCATAGATGACGACTTTGGAACTGATGACATTGAGAAGATCGTTAATGAAGATAAGGAACAGACTAGGGCCCAGGATAGAGCCTTGGGGAACACCTACGTTCGTGAGAAAAGAACTGGAGGAGAATCCGTTAAGGATGACCTTCATTACACGGTTTGACAGGAATGATTATTGTTTTCCTCTGTCCCTATTGCCTTCAATATATCCTGTGAATATCAAATTTCCCAAGCCGTTTTTCTTCATTATATTCCCGCTAAATTTCAACTGTTTCTTTTTTATGTTAAGTATAAGTCTCCACTTTGTTTTCAAAACGCTAATTCAAATCCTTAACTGCAAAAATATTTTTATGCCTCCATAGATAAAAGTACTCGAACACCTTCATGGAAACCATCACAAAGTCTCATTGTCTGGATGAAAAGAATATTTCCATTGTAAATTGAAAATTTGTTATCATAAGGTCCGGATATACTGGAGAAAGTTCTGGAATGGAATGTCGTCTGTAAGTTGAGGTCTCGTTTCCGAGTTCTTTCGTTAACATTGATTTTCAAAATTTAGATTTCGAGACAAAGTCATTTGAACAAGAACAGATGTCTATCCCTTGTTTCCTGCTTAGGATCGGGTGTCCGGTTCCTTCTAAAATATTTTCATTCTCTTTCAGTCTCAGTAGCCCCTTGCCTTTTAATGAGATTGAGTAAAAACATAACATTTTCAATATATATATTTGAAATGTTTACTTACCTGTAGATATTGCTTACCTCCATTTAGTCCCAAGCTGTAATTTAAATGCTAAGGTGGTTATCACATTTAATACAAAAATGGCTTTATTTGAATAACGAAGCAATTATGAATGCCATCAAATAAAAAAAAACTGTTTATTTACAAAGACCACTAAAGACTAGATTACAAGGAAATAAATAACTTCACGCCTTCTGAGATGTACTCCTAATACGTACCTGCTACTTTCTTCTTGTACCTTTTTAAAACTTCACTCAGTAACTTCAGTAAAAAAGTATGAAACCCCAGGTTTCGAATCGCCCCATTGCCGATTAATTAAGAATAATCATTAAGTTCTTCTATGGTCCGGTTCACACTCCTCCCCAGTCTTTCGACCATCAGTAGAAATTTATCCCTTGTTTCCTGATTAGGATTGGGTTTCCGGCTCCTTCTAAATTTACATTAATTCCATACTCCTAACGCTTGTCCCTTCTTACGCTAATGCAACACATAACAGCCCTCTACCTTGAGTGGCTCTCTAGACTTGTATTGGATGAGCATTAGTAAAAAAAATCAAGGACGTATCCCTAATAATATCGTCCTGAGGCGGGAAGCACCGTTGGGAAGTGCGGCAAAAACGACGCCACAGGTAGACCAAAGCACTGGGAGTTGAAATTGTGCGGGCGAAACTGTCCAGAAGCCGACCATGGCTGTGTTAATGGACAGCGAGAAGCGCATAGAGCTTGGTTGACAATTTATCTAAAGAGGGTAATGATAAAACATCTTTTCCTTAGAAGCCTGTCTAGCCGTGGGGACGTGTCAGCCTAAAACACACACACACACACACACACATACACACACACAATCATTGAAATTCGTAAGTCACGTGAGTTGCACAAGCTTCTGAGACGCATATAGCGTCATCTTTTAATTTCCTTTTTGTATCTGGAAGAAATCAATATTTATATCAAATTTAGATTTAAAAATAACATATGGAAGGAATAAAGATTTGAAAATGTAAGGGGAATAATGAGAAGATACAGGTAGAGGGTGAAAGAAGAGCAGAGGCGTAAGCACAGATTAGTTTTTAACAATAATTAATTAAAAAAAAAATCCATGAATGTCTTGAAAGCTTGAAATTGGCTTCCCTTGACCATCTGTTCTTTCGGGGCCATGCGGTATATATATATATATATATATATATATATATATATATATATATATATATATATATATATAAGTGAAGATTGAAGTCAACACTCAGAGGCGACAGGCTGTTTCATGCTAGACGCAATCGTCATGCGGCCTGACAGTTGCGCCTAGCATGAAACAGCCTGTCGCCTCTGAGTGTTGTTTTCAATGTTCACTTTTATATTTATATTTACATAAGCTCTATCTCTCATATTGACCACTTTATCCCATAAATATAGCACTATAGCACATCTCAAAACTATATTTCTTTTTTTTTCTATGGTGGATATATCTGTAAAAATAAGTGAAGAATATAATGTGAGCGCCTTTTTATATCATTTTAAGTACATAGTAATCTTAAAAATTTATGAAAATAATCTCCGTTAATTAATGTTTTATTGGATTTTAGAAATTTTGGCTTTACATTTAAATTTTTAAAAAGGAGAACTATTCATGTAAAAATTTATTATTCACCGAAAAAATTCTTTAGAGTATAGTGTCCTTAAAATATTTTATTCATAAGAAAATTAAAATCTTTTCTAATTAGAGATTTTATTTTTATTGCATTTTTTATTTTACGATTCAAAGCAATTTTTTTTATCATTGGGGTTTCGGTTTAAAAAAATTGATTGATGATTTAAATTCTCCATAGAGTTCTATTTTTCTGCATAATATATCCGCCAGGCTCTGTTCTGTATTCCATTTTACAGAAACCAGTTATTTCTGGTCCGTTCCTTTTGTACCTCTTGCCTTCAATATGTCGACTGGGCGCGTCATATTCTTTCCTCGTTATGGGTGCCAGCAATTTCAACTTTTTTCTTTTCAAATCTAAGTAATCATTCTGTAGTCTTGCCCCTCGCAATATACGTTGACTCACCCGCACTTTATTTGAGCCGCCACCTTACCCCTGTTTACTCGAGAGGCAAGATTACCGTTAGAAATTTTTCAAATTTTCATGCTCCGTTCAACATTTGGATCGTTCTTTGAAAGCAAACACCCCTGAAACGCCAAACATAAACCAAGCGTGACCTTCTGACTGATTGCTTTTTCAGCGGGAAAAAAAAAAAAAAAAAAAAAAAACCGTAAGATTTTTACTGATAAATTTGAGCGGGAAAATCCCTGAACGAAGAAAGCAGAGGCTCTATTTTTTACTAAGTGATTTCGGCTGTTATGTTGCTGTAATATGAAACTTTATGAACGAAACCTCGTTAGAACAGAGAAAACGTAAAATGAAGAATTCTAGAAGTGCTTTTTTTCACATTGATATGTAACACGAGAAACTGCGAACCGTATCGTTTCTCATTTCATTCAGCCATTGAAGATATAGAATATGCTATGTATAGTAATATGTATTTTAGGATAGTGTAAGATTGGTGTACTTTTTTCATCACTGCAAGATTCTACAAAATAAGAAAAAAATATATAGCCAGAAAACTCGTCGTGCTTTTTAATAGCCTCGTTAGTTCGAGATTTTCATATGGTCGTCATCCATGACAACCAACTCATTCAGAAATATTGAAAGAATAATCTGTATACAACCGTTTTCTGGAAATAATGCTTTAAAATATCTGCAAATGAATAAATCCAGTGAATCGTAAAGATTATCCTTCATTGATCCTTATAAACTGGCGCTACACAATCAATTAAAACCACATTACTTGAACACTTCCAACAGTAGTAACAAAAAAGGGTAGCACATGTAACTAGGCGAGAAAATAATATAATCACAGTTTCTTCCTAATCATTTTACTCCAAGCAAGGCAATAAAGTCCCTAAGACGCAAGGAGTTACTGAGTATGAGACAATATGAGAAAAAGAAAACATTGTTACGGTTTGATTGATTGATTTATTTTTTATGGCTTATCAACGCTTTGCAGGTTATTTAAAGCCAAAAGATATTCTTAGATTGTAAGAATTTTTCTTATTAATTAACCCATACCTGAGGGAGAAGATGTAGAGTTATATCTTTCCCAAGGATATTTGCGCGTAAGTAAATATAACGAACCCTGCCGAGAACTGGAACTCAGATTAAAAATTCCGAGCTATCATCCATTACACCCCACCCGCAGTTTACAGTATTTGGTATTACTAAGCGGTCACCCATCTAGGTACTGATCAGGTTCAATATTGCTTAACTTTGTTGTTCGTTCAAGAACCGGTGTTTCAACGCGTTGTGGCTGTAAGTCCATTATTAAGCAGAGAGAACAATAAAAGAACAGTAATTAAGAAGACAGAAGCTAACGAGAGGCCAGTCATTATATGTAAATACACCCACGACCTCTCATTCTCCAACAGAAAATACCCCAACAGCACCACAACATCCGCATACACATGGCAACTAAAAGACAGAAACATCACACCAAATATAAGCTGGGGAATCATGAAAACTGCACTTAAAATAACATATCAAAGAGATGTCTACTTTGTCTACACGGAAAAGTGGCAATAATCTTCCACAGTCAACAAAAGGAATTACTAAATCAAAGATCGGAAATAATTTCAAAATACAGACACGAAAATAAATAACTGGTATTACAGTTCATACCAAACGGATAGCATCTACAACATAACTGAACACAGCCAGGAATAAAACTATAAAAAGAAAATGTTATCAACACTACCACCACAACCACTAACTAAACCACCACCATAAAAAGTCCGATAATACTATCAATACTGTTACCTATACTACCATTACTCCTATCTTTCACTTCATAACCATCTCTTCTACCATCAGTACTGTCTTTTAACATTGCCATTGTTTTTATTATCGTCATTATTGTTATATTATCTGTATTATTATCATCATCATTATCATAGTTATCACAATTATGCCCATAGCCACGGTTGTCTTTATTGCCCCCATCTTTTTTAATTCCGTCATTAAGGCTAATTTTACCAGTAACACCTCAATATCTATTTAAATCCGTAATTAATGTTAAATTCACTGTTAATACCTCAATATCAATTATTAATATTATCAATAATAATTAATATCACAGCTATTATCACTACCAGCATCATCACAATCGACAACAATACACAAGCAATTAGCGTTGAAAATACAAACATCATCATAATCACCATGACCACAAACAGAAACAAGCTTAACCAAAGTGGTAGTGAAAAGACCCAGACCAGTAATAGTGTGTGTGCACGTCTACACATGTTTGTATGTATGTGTGTGGGAGGTAGTGTAAGTTTCTCTGACGGATCATGCGATAGATTTGAAAGGCGTCAAGAACACCCCTATCCGCTTTTTGTTGAAACGAACATCGCCACGCATAAAAAGCTAAGGTCCCGACACCGAAATAGAATTACAACTGCGTATGTATGTATGCCAGAAGGCAAGGATATGTATCTACGCCTAGCTTCGAATTGCCTATGTGGATGTGTTGGTGTGAACTAAAATGCGTACACCTGTATGTATATGTCTATGCGTATGATAGTGCCACCCCAAACAAACACACAAGTAGATTCCCCCTCCCGCCACCAAACATAGTCAAACAAGCATAAATAGATACAATTTTAAAAATAAACCACTTTGATGAAAAAGACGTGAAACCCAGGGTCACAAACTCATATCCATACAAATTATGTTAGCTCTATCACTGATAGTGAGCTCTTTCCACTAATTACCGCGCATATGAAATAAAATAATATATATATATATATATATATGGCGTGATCAACAGTCTGATCAAAGCCTGTACGCCTAAAGTCTCTGTCATGATGACTTGTAACTTCCTGCTAGTACAGCCATTGGAAGTGAAGTCCAAGTGTCTTGACAAAGAACATCCTTCTTTGCACAGTGCAGACTTGCGACATAGAATCACAAGCAAAGAACTGTAACAAATAACAGAAACCCCATCATCTGATGGCTACCATCAGCAGCAACAACTAAAATGTATAGCACTTGTAACTCGGAGACAAATGACATGATAAAGATATTGATATGATACAACTTCATATAAAAGGAAAGAGCGATCACAGATACTGGACTTGAAAAACCTAGTTTCCTGAAAAAGATTTAATAAATCTTAACCGAAAGTAGTACTGGCTGCTCGGTCAATGAATACCAAATGTTTTCTTATAAGGAAACAGTTAATATTACCATTGCCTTTACCATTGCCTTTACTATTGCCTGGTAGAATCCCTTCTATGTTTATTTAACAAGATTAGAGGTTTGTCACTTGTTTAGGATATGGTTTACCGGCTTCTTTCTTTTTTTTCTTTCTTTCATTAATTCTTTGTCCTAATGATTAAACTTTCTTAACTTTTTGGTGATCTGACCGTGTGACCTTTCATTATGAGGTCACCGGGTTGGTAGTTTTCTGGTTGCTGCATCCCAACTATTAATAAGGATCCAGAAATCTTTGGTAGTGCATATAACGGTATTTGCAGTGCCATGTCGCGCATGGATAGGTATATATCCCGCTCTCTTCCCATACCCGTCTCCTAGTCTCCGTTGGTCTCGTCTCGCTTTCTGTCGACGTGCAGCCGCTCAGTTTGGACCCCGCTTGTTTCGATATCCCAGTCCTCGCACGGTTATTGGATTAGGAGAGTTATACAGCTTCTAAACTGGTTTAGAGATCGTCATCAATCGTCCAGTTTTGTTTATTCAAGTGTTGTCTTTCTTCTTTTAATCGATAAGCCGTGGAAAACTTCTTGTTGATGACTAGGCTGACTGTAAATAAAGTCAAGCTCTCGCCGAAGAAATAATAATGCCAGATTTGATTAAATATAGTCGATTCAATGAAGGTGAATAAACTAATATACAATCGAATATATTTGGCATCCATTAACACAAAAAGATTAGAATGCAGCCACTTGGAATCTGTGTGTTCGGCAAGGTTCAAACAGAAATTCAAGTGAATATTGGACCCCTTCTTCGTGCTGGTGTACAACTTCGTGTGTCTCTGACGACCATCTGTCTCTATTGTCCCGACCCGATCCGACCCGGCCCGTCTCTTTCTGTCTCTGGCTGTATCCTCAAAATCGAGCTGAATTTATGCATGATTCTCCACCCACATATCAGACTGTTCACACGCCCAAATAACTCACTTTTCCATTGTTTAATGTCGAGATTAAAAGACCAAATCTTATGTTTTGATTTTACCCCATTTCATTCAGAGGCATTGTTCCAAAACCAAAACATATTCGACTGACATCGTACAATTCGAGGTCACACATGGCCACTCGATAAATATTGATGCCTGGAAAATATTAATATGGTCTAGAATAACACATATCAATCCATTTCAAATCGTCACCTGAAAATTTAAAAACTACGATATCTACCAATAACAAATTACCTTTTTAGAGGTGTCCATGTATGCAATTCTGGTTAGCAACCCTGAGTCCACATTATGATAGTGTTATCCATCTTCTGGTCAGTTTGTCATAGACGATGGTCAATGAGAATCATTTTGTACTTTTTCTGCTTAAAACATAATCATGTTCTTTTATGAGCAGAAACTTACATCATGAAATTTACACTAAGAATTGAGTCTCTACTGAGTGATAACTCCGTCCAAGATTTCTGTTATCATTTCTAAACTGGATCACCACATATCATGTGAACTTGATAGTATCCCTGCAATAGTCCTTAAGAAATGTGCTCTTGAAACTGGCTCCTGTTCTCTCTAAACTCTATAATAAATGCCATGCTGTTTCATCTTTTCCTGCTTATTGGAAATACTCTTTTGTAATTTCAGTCTTTAAGAACTCAATGCTTTATATATATATATATATATATATATATATAGTTGTATCGAAAATTTCGTGTTGGGTTTATGTATTTGATAACATTGTTAATCCGTATTGTGCTATGAGGAATAATTTTTTTAAATTGCTTTATAGTAAAGTATTGGTAGTGTTTATGTTTGGTGTTACCTTCACAAGTTCTACAAGTCGCTGGTGCTGTCCATACTGTTCTATGGATGTGAAAACTGAACTCATAGCAGGAACCATCAAGAGAGTTCAAACATTTGAAACGAAATGCTTCGGACGCTATCTCGGGATCTTTTTTTGAGAGAACACAAGACAAATGTCTTTGTACAGGCCCAAGTAACACAACTGGCAGTCCCCCAGGAGCCCCTCTTGGCAACAGTAAAGAGATGTTGTGGTTTGGACATGTCATACGCTACAAAACTCTATCCAAGACGGTTCTTCAAGGTACCTTGGAACGGGATAGATGTAGGGGGAGGCAGTCGAAAAGCTGGATGGACAACATCAAAGATGAACACTCCAACTCTGTTTCGTGAGGTGGAAAACTGATCTGGTTGGAGGCGGTTGGCTGAGGTTGGCTGCCGTTGGCGGCTTCATAGTCACCCGTCTCTCCTCTACGATCGGTTCAGTCATGAGAAAAGAAGAATGTAGTGAAATACTGGTTCGTTTTGAATCGTAAAAACATTAGCCATGGTTTGGCATTTTAAATATCACTGTAATGTTCCGTTCATCACAGGTGCATTAATTCTTGACAATTGACAATTCACTTTTCATCATTTTCAAACTGAATGCTGATAAAAAAATCACTTTAATTGAATTTATTTCTATAAACAGAAAAGTAATGCGTTAGTACAGAAAATAACTAACGAGATTTAATTTATTGAGCAGAGTAGCGGTAAAGGCAGTGGGCAGCGTTTAGCAAACTCGTAGAATACATACTTCATGCAATTGTCATTTTTCTACTTTTTTTATCAAGCACAACGTTGCTTAACTTTGGTGATCGTACGTGATGTACCACTATGTAATCATTTAATCCAACAAAGGATTCTCGTATTTATTTAATAACTCCTAAATATTTAATAAATTTAATATATTTAATAAATCCTAACTTTGATATCAAGTATTCTATTTATTTTACGAATTGCTGATTATGTTTGTATCAGATCTTAGTCTTCTGTTCAATAAACATTTGATAATTTTTCGCTTTATTTCCAGAGCGTCCTTTGTTCATCAAATGACAAAGCTCGTCAGATTGATATAAATGTGACGTCCTTTTCGGGCGGGATCAGGTACAGCCTTGCTTAAACGCTCACTTTGGCTCCTCCCCAGGGCGTGTCATAATGGGGCCTGGTCGATTGGCAAACAGACAGGCAATTTGTAGACTTACTCAGGCGAAACAACAAAGGACTTGCTTTGTCGTTAGCCAGACAGAGATTGCTTTCACCAAGGGAGATAATCCTCAGATTATTCAAGTTTGACGTCATTGGTTGTTTAAACATCGTGCTCTTAGCAATGATGATCAAGAAATTATTGGAAAACGCACGCACATACACTCGTTTGATAAAGAAAACTTGAAAAAATTTAAAAATTAGATCCTATTTAATATTTCTTGATGAGTATCGGAAATTAACAATTCACGGTCCAACTTGAATCTGTTTTTGTTTTTTGATTTTCTGTTTTTCGAGAATGAATTGGTTGAGAGTCAAGGCCGTCTTAGTGATTATCATTTCTTTCTAATTATTAATTATGAGCTGTTTACAGCGAAGTTTAAATATTTATCATCATCATCATCATCATCATCATCACCTACTTCCTGTTTAGTACAATTCCTTCTCGGATGATTACCCTAGACTTAGGCAGTAAATATATGCATTTTGCCTGCACAAATTCTGATCTTCAGTCATACTCAATATATAAAGTATTTCCAATCCCTTTACATTGATAATACACTTCTGAGTAAATGATCCCTCCTATACAATGCATTTGTTTCCAGCTCTTGTCAACAGAGGATAATAGATATTATAACCTCAACAACAATAAGAAGAATAACAATAAGAGTAATAATAACAACAACAACTATAATAAGAAAAATAACAGCGATAATAATAATAACAATAATAACAATAAGAACATTAATATCAACAATAACAATAACAACAATGACAACAATAATAACAACATTAAAATAAACACTGATAACTACAACATCTACAATAACAACAACAATAATAACTATAATAACATCAATAATAACAATAATAAAAATCACAAAAATAATAACAATAATAATAATAATAATTCATAGCACGTACGTTACCCCCTGAATGGTACCACATAAATAATGGTTTATTCCGTTTTGAACGCGAAGAAATAAGAAAAAGCCATATCAGAGACGTTGTTTCCTTTCAGTGAAAACAAAGAAAGAAAGAAAGAAAGAAAGAAAGAAAGAAAGAAAGAAAGAGAAGATAGAAGAGGCGTTAACGTTGTTATGTATTTAACGACTACGTCTGTGAAATGGAAAAAAAAATTCTTAATTTCAAATGTTTTCATTTGTACCCCCTTAATTCTTTAAATGACTGCTTTTATACTTTTGGTTATATATTTCGTAAAAAAAAATCCAACATTCGTTGATAGAACAAACAGTGCAACAGTCGGCTGAAATTTATAAAATCTTTCTATTAAAATAGGTTTTATCACAACCGCTGTTATTAGTCTTTTCAGTACTAACCTTTCCTTTGAAGTGTGGATCGTCAACATTTTGAATAGGTCTTATTTTCTCTTCTACCTACGTGTAAGATGCATTTTAGTTGTTGCGGCTGTTGAAAGTCTTCAAGTGAAGTGGTTTCTCTCATTTGGTACAGTTCTTTTTTGTGATTCCTCACTTGACCTACGGGCTTCACTCATCTTAGAAATCGACAGTTTAGATATTTCTGAGCATTATTACATTATTTTTACATTGTTCGAACTGTTGTCATCATCTTTATTGTCATGCTCACGACGTTTCCACCGTTGTACGCTCCAGCTTTCTTCAGATGATTGGAATTTTGAACTGAACCCTTTATTTCGTCCACCGGAGTAGATTGTTCTAGTTCCACGTGCCATGCCTCTTCCGGATGTGTCAGTTATTTCCCTTTAACTCAACTCTCCAAGTTTAAATTCACCACTAGTAGCCAGGTATTGAACACACAACTGTTTGTGTCAAGTCATTGGATCCAAGTCATGAGTCATTGAGGACATCAGTGTATGAATTTTTGGGAGTTATAAACATTTTTTACTAGAGCTCATATTGCAATTTTGTTGTTATTATTGCTTATCTTTAGCACTCCGTATTACTTGTTCCTATATTGTATTCGTTTCTATGCTTGGCTGGCTCAGGAGATTTTTGTGGTTTAGCATATGTGCTGATTCCTTAAGTTTTCATATTTCCCAGTAATATTCTCGGTCTATTATTTCAATCTCATTCCATAGGTGATCTCCCTTTTTCTTTCATATGTGGTCAGCTACGCCTGGTTTTTCTATTTCTCCTCGTGTTACGGCTTTACGATGTTCTTGCACTCTTACCTTTAGGGAGAGGCCTATTTCTCCTTTAAATTTATTACCACAGCTGCACGGGAAATTCCAATCACTTGATGAAGGCCGGAGCGTACAACGGTCAAAACGTCGTGAACATGACAATAAAGATGAGTACAACAGCCCGAACAATGTAAATAGTGTAAATAGTTACAATACCTAATCTCGGATTTAGAGACAGATGTTGAAGGTGAATATAGCAATAAAAATGAGGACAACAGCCCGAACAATGTAAATAATGTAAATAATTACAATACCTCATCTGAGAAATAGAGACAGATGTTGAAGGTGAATATGTCAATAAATATGGGCACAACAGTCCGAACAATGTAAATAATGTAAATAATTACAATACCTCATCTCAGAAATATAGACAGATGTTTCTGAGCGAGTTTGGCGTCACACATGACATCCATATGAAAGTTTACAAGATTGTTTGAGAACATGACTCGAGCTCTTAGATTAATGTTTTAGTTTTGTAGCAACTTGCGGTGTTGGGCAAAACTACCTCCAATCGCAGCTTGTTCAATGTTCAATTTTCTTATTCAAAATATACTAAAACATATGTCTGGTCTTCCTTGTATTATATCAATTGTATTATACCAATTGTATTATACCAATTTGCTAGATCAAGGATTGTAATTTTTCAATGAACTTGGATAGTATTTGTTAGTCTACTCTGTCTCTGAGCTCAATATTTCTTCGACATTCATTACTGTGTTCTGTAACTTTAAACTACTCTCATTTAACCACCCTCGTTGTGAATGTTGGCAACTTTATATCTAGCTAATAGAACGCCTTCTAGCGGTTTCAGCAGTCGATGTTTCAAGGGAGATCACTCAACGTAACACTCACAGCTTATTGTTCATGCCAATATATGGTTTATGGTAATTTTACTGTGTGGTCATTTATTTGATATACTGTTAGAGCTGATTCCACCCGCTGTCCTCTAACGAAGAACTACACTTCGAGGTTGTTTATCTTCTGTTTATATGAACTTAATATGTCACCTCCAGTCTTTACTGTGTTCAGCAACTCGGAAAAAAAAAATAACTACCGCCTTTTCGGGAATAGTGCTAGATTATATCCAACCAACGACACGCCCTCTAGTGATTTCAATAGTAGAAGCCACAAGGACGCTCCCGACAAACAGTATCCATAAATACATGACTAATATATTTATGTACAGATCGACCGACACTTCTGTCTACATTATATGAAAAGTGTTACTATATATACGAAATAGTGACCTCATAATATTCGACCTTGTGACTATCAGTTTCATGCGTACGTAAATGCTTAATCATCAGGTCGCGCTGACAAGGACTTTCTGGTGTTATTGGTGTTTATTCTTCCCTGGTCACACCAAGTTGTCACTAGAGTTTGTCGGTATGGGCAATCATTGCCCATAACTTCTATAATCATTGACGAGGAAAAAAAAGTATCTAAAAATGGCAAGATATCATATAGTCATTTGTTTAAGGTTTCCGTAGAGGTTAAAATTCATCTAAATTAAAAACAGAATATGATGAAGAATAAAAAGAAATCCATCTGAATAAAAAAGGGTGTGCTCTTCAAAAAAGTGCTCATTAAAACGGTATCCGTAAAGCTTAATGGTGATTTTCATTCTCTCTCTCTCTCTCTCTCTCTCTCTCTCTCTCTCTCTCTACTAGCAAAAACACACACGCACACACAATATACACAAATATCGATAGGTTTCAAATGATACAGAGGTCATAAAAAGATAAGGACGAAGACCTCTTTCCTTCGGCCTTTTTCTGACCAATTCTAATTGTTTTATTAGCCCTTAAGCACAAGAATATTTTTTCCACAGGTCCAAGAAAAAATGCCACCCATTTATTTGTATGATAATGTTGATCTGAGGAATTAAAATCGAATATCGATTCTAAGGAAATAAAATATAATCACAATGAACCCATAAAATTGCCTCTTTCTTCATATATATATATATATATATATATATATATATATATATATATATATATATATATATATATATATATACGACTAATAGCCATATCTTCGTTTTTTTCATCACTGCATTACAGCCAGTTTGTTAAAATGTATACGGTATCTTGCGTGTGGCATATCAGCGCCATAAGTGGAACAGACTTATCGAAGTCAAATTCTGGTCTAATCTATTGTCCTAACTTTCAAATTGATGCCCAAGTGACTCGCTTTTCAACCCAAACATATTTTACTTGGAAACAAACAATTTCTGTCCGAAATGAAAGATTCAGTCAAATTAGTTAAAAAATTTACATTGTAAAATAATTACCATATTAGGTTCTTAGTCGTTTGGTAAGGGTTATGGAAGTAATCTTGTTAACCATTACTACCGCGTAGTGAGCTTGATCTTCACTAGGTGTTTCATCTATTTGTTCCCTGCCTTGTACTTGAGTTAATTACGTATATTCACTATTGACAGAGTAATTGGTTTGATTTTATAAGAATTATTGCCTTTCTATAATAGAGATTAAAATACATTCTACATTGTCTTATTTTACTCTATCTGATGTTGTGTTAATAAATATTTCTTTTATGTCAGGTACTCTACAAGTGTTACTGGTACAATGTAAACCAATGCTGTCTGTCGCGTGGTCGTATCATCGGCGACTAGACCGGTTCCCCCACCAGGCTTTGCTGGTGATGACGACAGCTAGACGCCTTGTAGGATTAAGCACCTGTCAAAAAGCGGATGAAACCTTCTTGTAGGGTGAATAGCCATCCAGCACAATGGGGTAGACGGGGCTCCATCGCTATATGTGCATCGCTGGGTGATGGGCTTCCTAGACTGTTAGTCGACGCCTGGTGCGGAGGGTGCCCCCCCCATCTCTGCCTAAATGGAATAAACAACCACGTGTCTGGAATCAAGACGAGTATTTACGTTGGAGAACATCGGTTGGGATGGTCTCAGCAAGGTTTATTCCCCCCCCCACAGACGATATATTGTACATATGTGGACTAGTTACTATTTTCATGGAGTCATTGAGGTATTATGGTGGGTGTGGTGAGAAAGGTAAGTAAGAATGTGTTGTTTTGGTGCAAGGGATATTGTAAGTATGATTGGGTCAGCGTTTGTGGATAGCTAAGTTTAGAAGTTAAGACAGAAGACCGACCTCTTCCCCCCTTCCTCATTTCGGCCTTGTGCCACATTTTCTGTTATTACAGAGTTAAATAAACTCAGCCAGGTTTATTTGCGGAAGACACGCTGTACATGAATCGATAACTTTCCGGCTTACAATTCAGATACATGGAGGGAGATGCTGCGCAGTGTCTCTACGAAATAGTTGCAAGTTTCCTATCAGTACCATCGATCAATATTTGAACCAAAAATTCCAATACTGATATTAAAAGAACCAAGTCTGTTGTATTCAGGAGATTTACGTAAGACACTTTCCCTTATTTTACTCTTTCTCGTACTACCGTATATACCCGTGTATAAGTCGACTTCAGATATAGTGCAACCTCTAATATTTTTCCATGGATTTGAACCCCACCTTGTATATAGTGCAACTGGTTACTAAAAATGCATGATTTTTTTTATCTCTTTCAAAATATTACTTTTATATAGTGCGACTACAATTTGTTTGCGTAAAAAATACTGATCCTAAAATCTCGTATTGTCCTCAAGTATATACGGTAAGTTTGTAAATATTTTTCCTTTCTTTGTGGTTGAAATAGTTATAGCTTCCTTGACTGTTTCAGAGATCGATATTCGATCTAAAATAGTTTATGTTAATTTTCTATGAACCAGACCTTTTTCGTGTGGGTGACTGGCGCAGCACAATCATCCTTGACCTAATTTATCTTTGTGCTGCACGAAGTTAACTTAAGATTATTTTTATTCCACAGCTATAATATGCATTTTCGCAAAAAATAAATTGGAATGAATTAAAAAAAAAATCAAAATTAAAAAAACAAAAATACAAAGCCAAAAAAAGCCCAAAAATCTAAAAATACAAAACCCAAAAAATAACCTCCAAAATAAACAACACCAAAAAAAAAAAAAAACAGAAACAAGAATAACTCAAAACCAAAAAACAATCTCCCAAATAAAAAATACAATACCAAAAAGCAACCTTCAAAAATAAAAAAAAACTATAAAAAACAATGTCAAAAAATTCACAAGACAACAAAAATAAAAAATTCAAAACCAAAAAACAACCCCCACAAAAAATACAAAAACAATAAACAACCTCCCACCAAAAAAACAAAAATAAAGAAATGTAAATAAAAAAAAATCAAATCCCCACCAAAAGAATAACAAAAAAATAAATAAATATATAAAAAACAAAAAACAAATACAGACCCCCCCCAAAAAAAAAACAACCCGAAAAATACAAAATACAGGCATATGTGTCTCTGTTCGTTTATGGCCGCCAACGGTGTGTGTTATTGGTTTGATTATATTTGAAGATTTCATCAACCATAAAAATGTCCGTTCTCAATGACTAGTCTATTCAGTTAATCGTTTCTAACACGAGGTTCAAGTTTCAATTCCCATAGGCCGTTCCAAAGGGCAGCTTCCTTTTGAACGAAATTCTAACCGTTATGTTGTCATTCATTCACTAAACGAAGAAGGGATGTCCTGGTGTGATAGACTTATGGCATAGCCGATAGTCTGAATTTCACAGAAGGATCTCGGCTTTTCGACACCCGGATGTAAAAGCGACCTCTATTGACTCACAGAGATTCGATGACCGAAGGAAGTCGTCCAAACAGGAAACCGGGAAAAAATGCTTCCAGTGCGTTACGTTATACACACGTTACACACACACACACACACACACACACACACACACACACACACACACACACACACACACACACACACACACACACACACACATATATATATATATATATATATATATATATATATATATATATATGTGTGTGTTTCCAATAGACACACACACACACACATGTATATATCTATGTGTGTGTGTGTGTGTGTGTGTGTGTGTGTAGACAGAGATGGGACGTACCAGTGAGTTTGGGTTATGGATTTTAACATTTTTGCATAATAGCCAGAATGATACGTACAATTTCTTAATTTTCATTCATCCTATTTCTACATTATTGATTGTAATAAGTTTGTTTATTTGCGTCTTAAGAAGGTTTGCCGTATGTTTCTTTCATTTTTTTTTCATTTATTTTAATCGTTTTCACGCCATTCAAGGCAGTAAAGACACTAAGGGAAGAAAGGGTTACTGTGTGTGAAAGAATTAGGAACAGAAACATTAATAATGAGCGGTAAGTGCACAGAATAATCGGGAGGGCAGCCGATAAGGATTGATATTGCATTTAAATTGTTGCAGGCTAAAGTTGGCCAGAAAACATGGATTCAGAGTTCCACAAACAAGAAGTGCGAGAAAAGAAACTGTTAGCATAGAATTTATGCTTACGTCTAACAAAGCTCAACTGTAAAATGATGAGATATCGACGCCATGCGCTTGAATTCAAAAAGTCTAGTAACCATAGGGAAATCTTACCTGAACAATTATCATGAAAGAATGCGTAGAAAAGACACAGAGAGCCACAAAACGGTGGTGGGAAAAGTGATTGAAGCTGAGTTGACAATTCAGGACGGATTATATATGCATATATATATATATATATATATATATATATATATATATATATATATATATATGTGTGTGTCTGTCTTTCTCTTTGTCTATCTCTGTCTCTGTCTGTATATATATATATATATATATATATATATATATATATATATATATATATATATGTTCCTTCAGATTTCTGTACCACAATTTCTGTCGCCCAAGATAATTAAATTACTCTCTCTACTTGATTTTGACATTACCACTTTGTATCTTAAAGTGACAAAGATGTATTCTATCTTCTTAGACTGATCCATTTATGTCCTGTCAAAGTTTATATATATATATATATATATATATATATATATATATATATATATATATATAATCAGAAAGAATCAGAAATTAAAAAGTAAAATGACACAAAGTAATTACAGGGTAAATTGTTGCCATTTTATATTTTTAATTTTGCGCCTGAGCGTTGGTTGTTTTTGATTTTGTCGCCTGCACATTATAGCAGGATCGGTTGGGCCCCGTCTGTGTGAAAAAGAGCACCATGACGGGAGTAAGCCGTCAGCATACGGCCAGAAAATGAATTCAATAATCACAAAAAACTAAAAAATAGAAAGGCAAGGATGTGTAAGAACGTGTACAATGGGTGTAAGACAAAGAGATGTCTTCTCACCGGACTTATCCAGTGAGGTGATTCTGAGAGAATCAGAAATTTTGCACAGTCTTAACAACATAAGATGTGCAGATGACCCAGTTTTGACTGCAGGCAGAGAAAAGAAGCTACACGAACTCCTTCAAAATGAAAGGAAAGTAAACAAAAGAAAGCGATAAGAAATCAATAAACATCATTTGCAAAAAGACAGAATACATGGTTGTCAACAAAAATGACAGTTCAACAAGTCAAGCATCTTTCCTCATTATGTGCTCTAAAAATTGCAACTGTCTCTTCTTGATGAAATATAAAAATCTTTTTGTCTTCATTTTGTTTCCAAACTACATTCGTTGCTCACATGTTCAGTCCATAGTATTCTCAGTGTTCTTCTGTAGAACAACGCTTTTGTTGCTTCGTCTCTTTTTCATTTGTACATTCACGGCCATATAGGAGAACTGATATTACATAACTGCTAATTACTCCTTTCTTTTGGTTGGACTTGATTGATTTCGTCATCTCCAATTTGTAATTCACACGTTTCGCTCCTTTTACTGGCGATGTAATTATTAATTCATAATTTTTCACCATTAAGATCAACTCGTTTTTATTTTGCGTAATTGTTATTAGGGAGAACTTAAAGTATCGACGAAAAATTTATTTTCTGATCTATTAAAGCAAACAACGAATGAAAAAAATTTAAAAAGAGTTAATAGAAATATTTAAAGAATTTCGGATAACAACATTTCTGCTTAAATATTTGGACATAAAGAACAAAATTTAAACAGAAAATTCCTGCTTACATTTAATTTTAAAGCTTTGGTTATAATGTGGATATAATATAATAGTGTATATATTATATTTTATTCTTATTTATATATTTTTGCTACACGTGTTTTCAGTCTCGTGACCTTCTTCAGGCAAATTAAAGGAATTAAATTTTAAAGGGTTGAAATGATCCTATGTTCTTTTAATGATTCATTGTTCATTTTCTGTATTTATAGTGAGTCTTGATCACATTTTTAGACTGTTTGGAAATATCTTCGAATATGACTAAACTATAAACAACTTAAACCGAGGTATCACTGTATTACTTTTTTATGGAAAGGACAAAATCGATTTTATCCTCCAGTATTGTTATGAGAGAGAAAATTGATGACTCGACGGAAGCTGATTTCTGGAATTATTAAAGAAGCAACGCATGGAAACAAACATTTCATTTTCCCACATATTAAAGGAAATTTTTTTCATCATTTCACCCCAAGTAAGGTGATAAAGCCACTAATATGTAAGGGGGGAATTTTTGAAGATAAACGACGATAAAAGAACATGGTCAAGGAGGCAGACTATGACGACTGGCGATATATTTAACTTTTTGAAGATTGCAGTTGACAGAAAATCAAAAATCTGGAAGAGCGTTTTATGAGCATGTAGTGTGATAGATGAAACCATTAAAAAAAAACAAACTTACAATTGCACTTGGCAGTTTCACGATTAAAATGATGATACATAACTGCCAATCTAGCATTGCGCTTAAATTCATGAAATCGTGGTACTAAATAGGAAAGCACATCAAAACAATTGCGTGGAAAATATGCATAGAAATGGTACAGGGAAGCCACGTTATGACGGTAGGAAATTGAGTGAAGCCAAGGTGCCAGGTTAGGACCGATAACATTACAGTTTCTTCTTTGGATTTTCTCAAAGAATATATATAGCAGAATACATGTAGCATCAGTATTCATTGCGAGGACGAATAGTAGATTTATGAAAATCCAAGATTGATTCTCGTGAGAAAAAATGTCTAGCACGATACGAGGAAGTAACTTTTGTAACTTCAATACATGTCAGTTGAAAAAGTTATATTGTCGGGACATTATTATTATTATCATTATTATTATCATTATTATTATTATTACTAATAATAATAATGAATAAAGATATATGATAATAATAATAATAATAATGAATATCAAAAATAAAATAATATAAAACAAATAACAGTTCGAAATTTCAAAGTCCTGAAGAAGGCCGGAGCGTACAACGGCCGAAACTCCGTGAATACGACAATAAAGATGAGGAAAACAGTCCGAACAATGTAAATAACGGTAATCTTTAAAAATTTGTTTAAAATAAATTAAATAAAACAAAATAATAAAAGTTTTCCCAGAATGCAACAGAATCTTTTCCTGTCTGAAAACGGACTTTGCGCTAAAAAATTCTGAATTCATTCTCTTTCACTACTGACCGTTGGAAGGTCAAGGTGTCCTTTTCCTCTCCTCAGCACATTGGTTGTTACAATACGAAGCGACTTCTTCCTTTTATCACATGCAAGCGTAAAACACATGCAACTAAAATAGAAGCACACCAGAACAAAAAAAATAAATAAAATTGATTTTCATTTACAATCTAACATGCTTTTAGTGCAATTTTTACTCATGTGAACACGAGGTTATCCTTGCTGGAATGATGTGAGTGACCTCGCAATACTGAGAAGATGAAATGATTTAATGTCCTGGAAGTTAGCATCGGCCATGATTATGAAATGGAAAAGTTATTTAAAAGAGAGCAGGTTTAGTTTTAGTCATTCACTAACAAGTGAATATTTGATCAGAAATTATGAGTCATGCATTTTTGTGCTTCTCATCTTCAGCACATTCATATTTTTGTAAAATCTTTATGAAATGATAAAGAATATGAAATCGATATAGCACACCCGCAAAGTTGCTAGAAGTTGCTTGAAAACAAAATACAGTCAAAGTGCATCGATAACGAATAAAAATGATTAATAAAAATGATGCTGGCAATAAATGTAATTATATCAATAACGCTGATCACGTGACATGTGTTCTCGGTTGCTTAGCAACACACGCCAGGAACACCTGTCAGTCAGGTTGCCGCGTAAAACCATGGCTGTCATCTTTAATTTAGACGGGTGGTTGCCATTGGCAACAAAGCGGGTGGTGACCATGTGTAACAAAGAATTGTGTCATTTCATAGCGTGTTAAAAGCAAAAATGAAGAAAAAGTAAAAAAAATATATATATTGGTATAGTTTTCTAAAATTTACGACATTTTATAATTTCTTTTTATTACATTTTCAAAATTTAAAGAACTCGGCAAATATTAAATTAAAAAAAAAAGCAAATAAATCTTAGATTCTCTTTTTGTCTTAAATTTTATCCATATAAACACGTATTTATTAAATCAATGTATACGCTCATTATTAGAAAAAAAAAATTTTATAATTACAATTTGTTTTTATTCGAAATAATAGAAATATAAAAAGATACGAATTCGTCTTAGACTCAGAAGAAATGGACAGCTTATGCTCAAATTCTGCCTGGAAAGTAGGAAAACTGTCTGCACACAATAAAAATCAAATGAAGAATACTTAAACAAAGAACTATCATTTGTCTTCAAGTGAACGGTCATAAACAAACAATAATGTCCAAATACACCCATTATATATATATATATATATATATATATATATATATATATATATATATATATATATATAGAGAGAGAGAGAGAGAGAGAGAGAGAGAGAGAGAAAGAGATATATATATATATATATATATAGAGAGAGAGAGAGAGAGAGAGATATATATAGAGAGAGAGAAAAAGGGGGAGATATATATATATATATATATATATATATATATATATATATATATAGAGAGAGAGAGAGAGAGAATGAGAGAGTTACCTCCCTTGATACATAGTGTGTTTCTGTAAATTATTTTTCAAATTATTTAATTTTTAAAAAATTTTTCGGCATCCGAAATTTAGAGTTTGAAAGACATAGATTATAAATAAATAATTATAATATTATAGGTCACAATAATGAAATAAAATGCCTTATCAACACCACGAGAACGCCAATTTAATAACGTTCTAACAATCGGTATGTTTGCACCTGAAGATTGAATCTTTGCATGAAACTCCCAAACGAATTATCGACGTGCGATATAACTTTCATATATATTTCCCCCATTTAGTCTTACAATTTCTTCAATATATATATATATATATATATATATATATATATATATATAGTGTTAGTTTAAAAGACTGTTTTTGGAGCCAAAATTCATGTTCCTTTAGCGGTTTGCTGATAAGGAGACATTTATGACAAGCAGGCTTTTTGCTAGAGTGCTCAATATCATGTTTACTTCGGAGTTTCGTAGCTATATAAATGTGGCCACTTTTCATGTTTTTCTCGATTCTTTTATACTTTTATTGTGGAATGTGGTGGCACTTTACTTTTCGCTTGATGGCTATTCATTGGTTGTTGCTTTTCTCTTCCTTTTTTTTCTTTCATTCTTTCCTCGCCTCCTTCCTCCGAATCTTTCATTGTTATTCCTCCTTCTCCTTTGATCTTTCATTTTATCACTTTTATTTTCATTCTTTCCTCGCCTCCTCCTCCTCCTTTGATCTTTCATTCTTTCCTCACCTCCTCCTTCTCCTTTGATCTTTCATTCTTAGCTCACCTCCTTTACTCCTTTGATCTTTCATTCTTTTTCGCCTCCTCCTCCTCCTTTGATTCATTGGTTCCTCACCTCCTCTTTCCTTTGATCTTTCCTTTTTTTTCTTTGATTTTTTCTTTCTCGCCTCCTCCTCCTTCTTTGATCTTTCATTCTTTCCTCACCTCCTCCTTCTCCTTTGATCTTTCATTCTTAGCTCACCTCCTCCTTCTCCTTTGATCTTTCATTCTTTCCTCACCTCCTCCTCCTCCGTTGATCTTTCATTCTTTCCTCACCTTCTCCGTTGATCCATGGTTCGTTCCTACTGTTTTGACCATTTAATTTACGTTATGGTTGAATTTTTGTGAGAATATGTACGTTTGCGTAGGTGTGTGTATATGTGTGCCTATGCATTTGCACGTATGTACGCATGCATACATACATACAAACATGTACGCACGCACTTATCCGCACGTACATGTTTATGTGCTCGTGTATGCGCGTCTAACGAGCGCACAAACATACACGTGCTGGTACGTGTATGTGTTCATATTTGTATGTATGTATGTATGTATGCATGCATGCGTGCACATGCACAAGCAGACATATAAACACAGATCCGCACAAACACACACACAAAACTTCAACTATAATCTAAATTAAATGTTCAAAACAGTTTGCAATGAACCAATGTTAAGGAGAAAGCAATGAAAAAATACAAAAGAAACAATTGGTTTAACAACATTCGCAACAGAGAAAAAAAACTCTTAATTCATACAACGAAACACAAAAGACTTTTAAACATTAAGTAAATTTAAGTAACACAATACAAATACAGCAAACACAAACAAACGCACAAACACAAGCATACAGTCAGACGCGCATACATGAAGATATAAACATACACCAAAATTCAACCCTAATCTAAATTAAATGGTCAAAACAGTAATAATAAACCATAGATCAACGGAGGAGATGAGGAAAGGATAAAAGAAAAGAAAAGGAAGGGTGAGGAAGAAAAATCAGCAAACAATAAAAATTCATCACGCAGAAGAAAGGAAAGTAACACACTCACGCTGCAATAAAAGTACAAAAGAATCGAGAAGTATAAACAGTTTAACACTATTCTGACGAGTTGTTACAGATATATATAGTCACGAAACTTCGAAGTAAACATGAAAAAACATTTTAATATTAATTCTCTCTCTCTCTCTTTCTCTCTCTCTCTCTCTATATATATATATAGAGAGAGAGAGAGAGAAGAGAGAGATATATATATATATATATATATATATATATATATATATATATATATATATGTACTTTAAAAATTTGGAGATCAGTTGATTCCGTTACCTTGGTTTCAACCTTATATGGTACCTCAGGCGATTTTTAACATCTATGCTTATTGAGCACTTTTTAACACTACTGTTTCCTGGTCTAATTCAACCCTGACCATTAACCTTATATATATATATATATATATATATATATATATATATATATATATATATATTAATTCCATATATGTTTGGTTGAATAATCTAGACATATTAAGTCTACTTTCTTTAGGGCTGAAATGCTAAGACAAAAAAATTAATGTAATTGATAGCTGGGATTTTTTTTGTAAATGCGCATGAAACGCGCTCCGTTATTGTCAATTTAAAAATTAATCGTTAAGAATATGTAAGGGAGGTAACTTAAAATAAAAAAATAACATAACACAATATAAAAGAATCTTCGATTTCTGAAAATTTCGAGTGTCTTCAAATATTGACTCTTTATGTATGATACGCAACGACGTTTTTTTTCAGTTGGTAACTTTGATAAAAAGTGCGCGTTATGGACAAGAATTATAGAAGACCTTATTAAAAACACCTTGAAACTCTGATGAAATGGAATGGGTGAAATGCAGCCGATGAAATTAACTTGATATTCCAGATACAAATGCAGATGTCATCACCCGTTTCGTATGAAAATGGCGGTGAGTCATCATTCGGGATAATTTACTGACTTACCTGTCAGACAATTTCCAATTCTCTCTTTTCAAATGTTGTTCTTGTTTTATGCATTAAAAGGGAAGCGGGCATTGTGAGAAGGCAGTTTAATTTCTATCTTTATACCAAACTGTTTATATCTGTCTATATATCTGGATCAGACTGTTCTATCTATCTATCTATCTATCTATCTATTGCAGTTTGTTCAAATCTATCGCAGTCTGTTCATATCTATCTATCCATCTATCTATCTATCTATCTATCTATCTATCTATCTATCTATTGTAATCTGTTCCTATCTATCTATCTATCTATCTATCTATCTATCTATCTATCTATCTCGGTTCCTTCCATATCTATCTATCTATCTATCTATCTATTGCAGTCGGTTCATATCTATCTATCTATCTATCTATCTCATTCTCATTGATAGAAGTAAAAATATGCGTAGCAAAACTGAATGAGATCGGCTCGACTGTGCTTTCAGATGTGTCTGATGACAAGCAAAATATTTAAAACTTCAAAACTTTAAATGTTCAAAATATAAGAAAATTAAAAATTAGCGTTCCTCCATCTACAGCTCTTTCTAATGATGAATCTACTACATTTGATAAAAAGTTTAACCTGGGCAACATTTTTTACCTCCGGTTACATCTAGCTAATTCAACTGTAAAATGGTGAGATCATTTTGCCAACCTAATAATGCGGTTAAATTCACAAAATCTAGGAAAGTTCATCAGAATAATTACCATGAAAGTTTATTTTAGAAAAGGCACAGGGCCGTTACATAACGGCCATGAGAAAATGACTGAAGCCGAGATGCCAGGTCAGCACCAATGATATTGCTGATTCTTCTTTGCATTTTATCAAGAACCTCTAAATATACAGCAAGAGCATCGGACCAATATGTGGTAGCAGTATACAAAGTAAGGACAAGCATCTAAGCGTTTTAAATGATGTGACCTTGCCGCTAATCTTGTGCTGCGCTTAAGAATCTCTAAATATTACAGCGGTGGGAAAGTGACTGAACATTGCAGATTCTTCTCCTCAAATTTCAAATGCAATATTCACTAAAGAAATGATATTCTTTCAATCCAAAAGAAAAAAAAATGTCTCGGCTTTAAATAGCCTACAAATGGTTGATAAGACGTGAAAATCAAATCAATCGATAAAAAACAAATAAACATCGTTCTGGTCTATTTACCTGGGCCTGTAACACTCTATCCATAAACCTTTCTTTCAAGAGGGATTTGAACACTGGAAAGTGTCGCTTTTAGTCAGGGTTTAACAATTCAGCCATTTCTCCTTGACAAGTAAGGTTGATAATGACGTGCCCACCCCCTGTGCGTGTGTTGAAGCATAAATAAGGGTTTTTGTGTTCTCGTCAATAATCCATGTTTCGATTTTCTTCTTTCTTTGCTCTCCTTTTCTTACACTCATCACTCAACTCTCCATTTAGATTCACTCCTTACTCTCCACAAACAATTCCCACTCCTCTCTTGTTCTTTTCACTTGTACTATTTTGTTTCTCCTTTCTTTTCATTAGGCATTACTCTTCTCATCTTTTGATATCCACGTGTTTTATTTATGTATCCTCTTTTCTTTTTCATTTTAACATCATCTCGTTTATTTGACATCTTCTGCTTTCTCTTTGCTTCAATAGAAGCGACTTTCTCTTCTTCACTATTTTCTCTTTTTCTAGTCTTTTCTGCCCACCTCCATTCTTAATGTATGAATCTTCCTTTGTCAGCTCTCCATCAATCAAACTCTCCTTTTACCTAATCCACTACAAGCCTTTCTCTTTAGTCATCATGAATACTCCTCGTTACTAATATTCTGTTTGTTGCGCTTTTTTTTTTATACCTAGGATTAGATTGAAATATCTGTTGCCCAATCCTCGAACTGGTCAAGAAATTTCTAAAATAATACTAAACGAGAAGTCATCGTGAAAAGCGACGTAGACAAATGGGGTAAAAAGCGCGTGCAAAAAAAAAAAAGGAGTTAAAAAGGCGAGAAAAAAACGAAATGAAAACCAAATAAAATGAAAAGTAACCATACGTGTATACAGAGAGAGAGAGAGAGAGAGAGAGAGAGAGAGAGAGGAGAGAGAGGGAGAGGGAGAGAGAGAGAGAGGAGAGGAGAGGGAGAGGAGAGAGGGAGAGAGAGAGAGAGAGAGAGAGAGAGAGAGAGAGAGAGAGAGAGAGAGAGATAGAGGGGGAAAAGGTAGGAAGTAAAAAAAAAAAACTTAGAGTAAAATGAAAGAGAAACCAGGTGAAAAAGTATATATACATATAGAGAAAAGGAAAAGCTTAAAAAAAGTAGGATGTGGGAAAAGATAAAATGTAAAGACAAGCAGTGGGTAAGGAAAAATAAATATATATTCGTATAGAGAGGGGGAAATTAAAAAAGTTAGGGAAATGTAAAGGAAAACCAAGTAAAAGGAAGATATATATATATATATATATATATATATATATATATATATATATATATAATAACGCCTGAAGAGTGGACGAACAAATCCATCTACGAAACACTGAGTCAGGTCGCTGAAGGTAAAATCAATCAGTTAAGGACAAAATTTTAAATTTAATCCTATATATATATATATATATATATAAATATATATATATATATATATATATATATATATATATATAACTGTATCTATTTCTATGCATGCAGGGTGTATCAAAGATACTTTTAAATCTTTGGGGGCGGGTTCCTCTAATCAAAACAAGGACAAATATCCTTATAAATTTATATCCACATATCCTTCATTTTTAAGTTATTAAATTTAAAGAAATTTTACAGTAGATTGGACTGTGTTGCCATGTAGATTAGTTTACATTTGTCATTCGTGTACATTTGTGGCAGGTCTGTCTTCAACGTTTAACGTTTGTAGTAGTGAGTTTACTGAGAATTTTTCCGTTTACCAATGACAGTATATTCATATCGTGAGCACGCAGATATGATTTTTTAAATACAGTTGCACGAATAGTAATGGATGCCAGGCTGTACGGCCGTATCAGATTGCGTTTCCAGACTGAAGGCAGCCGAGTCATCTGACCTTTGCTGGGATAGGTCAACGGCACCACAAACTTTACCTGGCCACAAAGAACCCATTCTCCAGGCTGTCGGAGACGATCCAGGTATAAACACATATCAAGTGACACTAACATGTTTTACATGGAGGGTACGTCAAGAGTGACTTCTGTATCTGTATCATTTGCAACGTGTGCCGGGTCTTTCACCCTCTGACCACTCACCACGAGAGAGCTTTTACCGATGGTTTATTGCTCAAACTGCCAAACCGTTGTTTGTCTCTTCAGTCTTGTTTCCAAATTTGGAAGAAATGGAAAAACAAATTTTCACAACTAACATTTATGGGCAGTCAGGATGCCTATGGTACAATACAGGCTAGACATCAGCATCAGTTTATGTTTAAGGTGTTAGCTGGAATTGTAGGTGACTGTCAGATAGGTCCATGTGTTCTCCCTGCAAGTCTTACAGGAGTTGTCTAGAGTGAACACACTTCCATTCTTGCTAGAGGATGTGCCCCTGACAATACGTAGACGCGTGTGGTTCATGCATGATGGAGATCCAGTACATTTTAGTAACGTTGTTTGCAATGCAATTAGTGATATCTACCACGAAAGATGGATACGTAGGGGGGTAGGACCGGTTCCATAGCCTGCACTTTCACCCGACCTTTAATCCTTTGGATTTTTATCTGAGGAGTCGCCTAAAACAATTGATTTATGCTGCAGACATTAATAATGCAAAGACGGTTCATCAACGTATCATGAAGGTCTACGAAACCATTCGACACCATGTGCGAGTATTTGAAAGCGTCCACCAGTCAACGGTTCGAGGGTACATGCGAGTGTAGAAGCAAGCGGAGGACATTTTGAACATTTTTAAGAGTTGCTATATTGTGGTACAACGATGGTCTTTTGGACATATGTTTATATGGACATGTTACCTTGTTTTGCTGTCATGAACCCGACCCCCAAAGTTTGTAAAAGTGTTTTTGGGTTGTAACTTGGATTGGACATTTCAAAGTGTCTACCGTAAACTTTAAACTTAATAATTCAAAATCGAAGGATTTGCTGACATACGTTTATACCGACTTTTGTCCTTGTTTTGGTGTGAGGAACTCACCTGCAACGTTTATCAAATTATTTTTATACACCCGGTATATATAGAGAGAGCGATGAGGAAAGTACAAAAATAAGAAGGAAGATATATATATATATATATATATATATATATATATATATATATATATATATATATATATATATATATATATCGGTTTTTAGCCAGCCATGATTACAGCAATTTTGTCTTGTATAATAACTTTTTTTTCAAACTATACCGTGTTAATATCAACTTACACTCATCTATGAACGATAGTTGACTTATATTTTGCAATGAAAGGACGCGGAAGTAAGGAAATTGGTGAATTTCAACAAGGGCAAATAATAGGATGGCATCAGTGAGGTAAGTCAAATAGAGAAATTGCTAGATTCTTCCAGGTTAATCATCAAACGGTTAATAATATTGTCAAGAAATTTAATGAAGAAGGCCATTGTCATATGGAAAAACGTTCAGAAAAACCAAGTAACTTCAAGGGCTTCTGAGGAGGAAAGTCATCAGAAACCATCGTCAGGGCATCAAAAATGTCGTTACCAGCATGGAAATGTCGCCATATGCGGTGAGAAAGACTCTGAAAGAGCTGGGCTATCAAAGAGTTGCAAAAAAGAACTCTTTCATTTCAGAGGTTAACAGGAACGGGGGTATGAACTGGGTGAGAGAATTCGAGGGCAAAGATTATGAATTTTACCAGTCTGTAAATTTGTCAGATGAAAGTAAATTCTGCCAATATTCGAATTCGAGACAGGTTTATGTTTGGAGAAATCAGAATGAGATTTGGAACACTGAATATCTGCCAGCGACCGTGAAACATGGAAGGATTGGAGTAATGTGTCGGGTTCTGGTTTGGAGTGAAATCTGAGCTGATTCTTGTTGACGAATGGCTGAATGGTTCAAGATACTGTCAAATATTAGAGAAGGGACTACACCAACTATTTGTAACCAATCAGATTGACATAAATGTCTACTATTCTCATGGAGCGCCATGTCATATGAGCAAAGTAGCAAAAGGCTGGAAAGAATGGCATGGAATCAAGTCACTGCCATGAGTAGCCCAAAGTCCTGACATGAATCCAATAGAACACGTTTGAGATCACCTTGACCGAAGACTTCGAGTGCATGCAACTGAAATCACTTCAGTGGCAATCCTTAAAGAAACATTGCTAAAGGAGTGGCAAAATATGGATCAGACGGTTATTGATAACTTGATCAAATCCATGAAAAATCGAATACAAGCACTGAAACTGGCAAATGGAGGACCTACGCCATACTAGTTCCAAATAGTATTTATGTTGACTTCGGATTGCGTAATTAAATTTTGAAATTGGATTTGGTTTATTTCTCCTGTCAAAAAACTTTTCTTACGTTACTGTGTGTATATATATATATATATATATATATATATATATATATATCTGTTTTGATCAGTCTTACTCTTATGTCCATCGTCTTTTCATGTTGAATTGAATATAGTCTAATGTTAATTATGTTTTATGAATATATCCTGAAGATGGTCTACTAGACCGAAAGGTCCGACGTTGACATTATATTAACATTAAAACAGCATAATTGCATATTAGGATTTTGTTTGTTTTTTCCGTATATTTTTCTTATATATATATATATATATATATATATATATATATATATATATATATATATATATATATACAGTGGGGAAAATAAATATTCGTACACATGAAAAATTGTATTTTTATAAATGCAAAAGCCTTAACTAAAACAAATTTTGAAACATTTTATGTGTAAAGATACATTTTATTAAAAAATAGTAATAAACTTAATTAACTCCTATTCTAACAGAAATTAATGCATTTTTTTCATTTTAACTGATGAAAAAAGTATTCGTACAAAACAAAAAAAGCATATTAACTTAATTTAATACTTTGTGGAATATCCTTTATTGAGTTCAACAGCTACCAGTCTATTCCTGTACGTCTCAACTAATGATTTGCACACATTGAGTGGTATTTTGTCCCATTCTTCTTGGCATATTGTCTTCAAATTCTTGATATATGTTGGTACTCTTTTCCCCATTTGAATTTTCAAATATCGCCATAAATTCTCGATTGGGTTCAAGTCTGGGGACTGACTTGGCCATTGCAACACATCAGTGTTACTTTCAGCTAACCATTTTCTTGTAGATCTAGCGGTATGCTTAGGATCATTATCCAGGTGGAAAACCCATCAGGAGGTAGCCGAAGTCTTGCAGGATTTTCTGGTATCTTTCGACATTCATCTTGCCATCTATTATTGATATTCTGCCAACACCTTTTGCAGAAAAACAGCCCCAGATCATGATACTGCAACCACCAAACTTTACAGTTGGCAACGTGTTCTTTGGTAAGTAAGCTTCACCGTCCTTCCTCCACACATGATTTCGATAATTATGACCAAACAACTCTATTTTAGTTTCATATGTCCATAGTACTTTTTCCCAAAACGAATATTATTTCTCTTTATGCTCTCTAACGAATTTAAGTCTAGCATCTCTGTGTCGTTTCAAGAGGAGTGGAGTCTTCCTTGGGATGCGTGATTTCAGACAGTTTTTGTGTAGTTCATTACTTATTGTACGCTTGGTTACTTTAATCCCTAATGCACGCAGTTGTTCCTGCAGCTCTTTTCGGGTAACCTGTGGATTTTGTTGGATCTGGCGTCCTAATATCCTTGCTGATCTTAGAGAAATCTTCCTCGGAGCACCTGTTCGTCTTTGGTTTTCGACGCTGTTACGAGTTTTAAACCTTGCAATGAACGAAGCAAATGTAGTAAAAGGAATATTCAGGTTGTTAGAAATCGTTCTGTAACTGTTCCCATCTTTCCAAAGAGACAAAATGTGTTGTTTTTGTGAAATAGTCAATTCTTTACATTTAGACATTATTAGAAACTTCTCGTACGACTAGAAATTGCAGAATGCTCTGATAATGACTAATAGCGTTATCTATAATTACTGATAACATTACTGGAACATTGTAGAATATACTTTTTTCATAATTAATTGATTATTTTATTCTAATAATTGATTTGTACGAATACTTTTTTCACCATAGAATTTTAAAAAATGCATTAATTTCTGTTAGAATAAGAATTAATTGAGTTTATTATTATTTTTTAATAGTATGTGTCTTTATACATAAAATGTGCTGAGATTTGTTTTATTTAAAGCTTTTACATTTATAAAGATACAATTTTTCAAGTGTACGAATATTTATTTCCCCCAACTGTATGCGTGTGTGTGTGTGTGTGTGTGGAGAGAGAGAGAGAGGAGAAAAGACAAAAGGTCTGAAGCAAGAAAGTTTGATAAAAATCAAAAGGAAACCGTGTGAAATATGATATATATATATATATATATATATATATATATATATATATATATATATCCACACCTATATATATTTCATGCTTAAATAGGCCAACTATTTATATTTAATTTACACACGTTTTCTCCCTAATATTGTACACTTTAAACCATAAATATAGTATACCTTAAAACTTAAAACTATTTTTATCACACACACACACACACATATATATATATATATATATATATATATATATATATATATATATATATATATATGCACCATCGGATTTCTTGGTCATAATTTGTTACTACACTACCGAGATAGTTATATTACTCTCTCTACTTGATTTTGATGCCCCCCCACTGAGTATGTTAATCTGACAAACAGACGTTATGTCTTCTTAGGCCTTTTCAATTCTAGCTTGTCGAAAATTTCTTTTATTTTTTCTTCCGAGTCTGTTATCAACAGAGCTGTTACTAAATCCCAATAAGTGTTCTCGCTGTCTGATGTTCCGCTGAGAAAATTCGTTCTTTTCTTTACTATTTCTTAAGTATTAAAAACAATCTTGTGTTTCTTATTCGTTATTCGTTCCCATAAATCGCCAACTTAAATCCCTTCCTCTTCCTGTCGTCCAGACTTTTGATTTACTTTCTTTCACTTTCACCTTTTCGATCATTCAACTTAAATCACCTGACACTTTTTTGTTCCTCTTTCTTTCTGTCTAGGTGCGCCAAGTTTTCATTTTTATTTTTATTTTATTTTATTTTTTTTATTTCCGGTAACATTTTTTTTCATTGAGTGGGATGTTTACTTTTCCCACTAAGTAACTCATTCGTACTTGACTTTTCTAATCATTTTGCGCCTCGCGCATTCAGAAGACGGTCTGCTTAACAGGCTCCATATGCTTTGTATCATGTTATAGCAAATGTCATTATAACAGATTAACCTGAATATTATGTGAGGCCTGATCAAAAAGTATCGGTACTGTTGCTATGGTAACGGAGCTAAACACTTGGCACATATTGACCTTGATATCCGTTGCTTATGCACACTAAGTTCTCACTCACTTCTGTTGTTCATAGCATTGCTTGGAAGGAAAGTGTGTAGAGTGTGGTCGGCTCACCACAACACAGATATTCCATCAGTGCCCATGGCATGTGCAGTAATTTTTGACCAAGTTATTTTTCACAATGAGAGTCACCCTTTACAAGGCCCGGGGGCCACTCGAAGTAGAGGGTTATGTTAGGAGGCTATTTGTGTGTAGTGGTGAGGAAGATAACAATTGACCCGAGCCTTGAATAGGATAAGATTGTAGTGATCGTGGAAACATCTTGTTAGGAGCCGATTCAACAGATTATTGGTTCGCTGGAAGAAGCTACTCGAGTGGAACTTACTTCTCACCGATGAAATACGGAAGGAATGTGGGGGTTTTGCGACAATGTAAGTGGCAAAGCGTGTTCTTGCTATAAAGGTTTGCTTTAACGAGACCAGGGAATGTAGTTTGTCCGAGCACTTTCCAAGGAAGTCGCGTTAGTGCAACGAGAGGCTTGCTCCATTCTCCAGGACTCACCCATTACAACTATTTCCTCTTTAAAAATCAAATCCCACTTGAAAGGAATGATATTTGAAGACATCGATGAAATCCAAGAGAATCCGACGAGGGATTTGCTCGCTATCCCAAAAACGAAGTTCCAGGAATGCTTGTTATTATCACAACCTTTCGACCATTGTTCTCTCGGGCCTTCGTCATGTGTCTGTTGATCCGGGTAATCTCCTGAGAATTTCGAACTGAACCCTCAATTTAAACTAAGGAAATAGATTGTTTTTGTTTCGCGTTGGTAAGGGATATCTTGTCATGTAATTATTTACTATGCCACATTGAATCTCTACTACCTAGTCAAGGGATTGAACTCACAATTACGATACCAGCAAATTTATGAAGACGTGCTTTAATCTTGGAGTGGTTCACTCGGTGTGGAACGATCTGAATGAAGAAGGACACTGATCAGCTTGAGTTGATTTGTTTAACGGCATATCAATTACTCCATCGCTACTTCCAAGAGTTATTTCATGTTAGTCGTTTGGTTTCCATTGAATCGCTACTACCTAGTCCAGAGATTGAACTCACAATTACTATGTCACCAAATTTAGGAAGAAGTGCTTTAATCTTGGAATGGTTCACCAAGTGTGGAGCTATCTCACTACAGTAGGAAAATGATATGTTTCATGAGCTTTTATCTCTTGTGATTTGGTTAGCACTCCTTGTACTTATTCATTGGAGTGACTTTAAGAAATTATCAGCAATTCCGAGACAATGTATTAAACCATAGTAAGAAGAAAGGACTAACCCTCAATTTAAACTAAAGGAATAGATTGTTCTGGTTTCGCTATGTTAAGGGATATCTTGTCATGCAATAATTTACTACTGAGTCTCTACTACCCAGTCCAAGGATTGAACTCAAAATTACGATGCCACCAAATTTAGGAAGAAGTGCTTTAATCTTGGTGTGGAATAATCTGAATGCAGAAGGACACTGATCTGTTTCATAAGCTTGTATCTCTTGTGATTTGGTTGGCACTCCTTGTAGTTATTCACTAGAGTGACTTTAGGAAATTATCAGGACCTTCGAGAGAATGTAGTTAAGGAAAGTGAAACGAAAAGACTATCAATTGCAAGAAGATTGCCGGTAAGAGGAAGAGCACAATATGAAAGCTACGAATATATGATGTTAAAATGAAACACGAACATAATTTTAAATATATGGAAGTTACTTATAGAATATGCCTTCCAAAATCAAAGTATTAATAAACAGGACATTTTCGTTAGAAACATGAAAAAGAGCACTGAACTGAAATGTGATATCAATCTTCCTAAATGCCAGCCTTTTGTATTGTAGGAGGCAGCTTAGAATACCCGGTGTTCTCAAAAGGTACCCCATCTAAGTACTGGCCAGTTTTGACACTGCTTAACTTCGATGTCTTCAGCATCTTTACAGACGAAGAGAAAACGAGACGCAACAGAAATATGGTTCCGTATAAGGATTTCACAACAGTAGGACACTGATCTGTTTGTGATTTGGTTGGCACCACTTGTAGTTATTTACTGGACTAACTAATAGGAAACTAAGAGGAACTACAGCAGGATGCTGAGAATATCATGGACGGAACGCATAAGAAACGAAGATGCCTTATTGAAAATAGATATAAAAAAGTCGCTCAGAATAAGAAACGATATATTTGGAATTTCTTGAACGCATAATGAGGAACGAGGGCTCAGATCTTTGTTTCTCGACCTTTTTTGTCCAATGCACCCTTTTGCTATACCGTGTGTAACAGCAAAATTGTCCAAACCGTGTAACACAATGGGATAATTGCACATCCTACAAAATGTTTAATATCTATAAATTCATTAAACTAATTGAGTTTCTTTTTTGCACGTTTTCAGATAAGACATTTAGCCATCTTGACACCATTTGTCAGAAGAATCACTGAAAATACCTTTGAGTTATTCAGCTAGAAAGAGAGTAGGTTAAAATCGTTTTGTGTCAACCTCATTATATCTTCACAACTGAGCAATGGTTAGAGGAAAAATATCATTCAGGCCTTCAGTTATTGTACCAACATTCATACTCTGGCTTCCATCTTCAAAGTCCATTCAAGAATCATCAAGAGAACGTTGAATAATTTTTAAAAAAGGGAACAGTAGAGAGGAAAACTGGATCAGGAGGTCACAAGAGCAAGAGGGATCATCATTACAACTTAGAGATAAATACATTCTTATTGCTAAAAAGTAGAATTCGAAAACCTCGGAGAATTCCAGTAAGATATCTTTAATCATTTCTAAGATACAACGGTTCAAATCTTAATCTAACAATTGGACAATTTTGCTGTTACACTCGGTAAGTCATAATGTCATTCCCTACCTTTCCAAAATTGTCCGAATCAAAAGTTGAGGTTTCCAAATTATATTCATATATTATTGAAAATCTACTTTCTTTTTCATATTA
Source organism: Acanthosepion pharaonis (assembly GCA_903632075.3). Lineage (NCBI taxonomy): Eukaryota > Metazoa > Mollusca > Cephalopoda > Sepiida > Sepiidae > Acanthosepion > Acanthosepion pharaonis. The sequence continues at coordinate 799,332 of CAHIKZ030000954.1, read as the reverse complement.
GTACATATATATATATTTACATTTCCCCACCTGGTTGAGAACTCCTGGCTTAGAGAATTTGATACTCTCAGGGCAAAGTAGCAAACAGCGGGTTTCAGCTGTGCTTGTGTGAATGGATGGTGGAACGAGTGTGGGGAGATACTGGAGGGACAGACGTTGATGAGAACTTCAAGGGATAAGACGTTGTGGAGAGCTACAATCGCCTACGTCATGAAGGGAAAAGTCACACAAAAGAGAAAAAGGTAGCTGAATTTGGCATTGATGCATCGTTGTTCGTCCAGTGAGAAACAAAATCACTAGAGTTATACTAATTTGCAATAATATTTTCATATATACAATTGACACAGATGTTCTTTTGTGGTTGTGTGTATGTTACTATGTGTCTATGATTATGTGTATGCGTGTGTCTGTGTGTGTATGTGTATTTGTGTTTGTGTGTGTGTGTCTATGCATGTTTGTGTGTATCTGTGTGCATGAGTGTCTGTGTATGTTTGTCTGTATGTGTTTGTATGTCTGTGTGTATTTGTGCATGTATGTCTATGATTGTGTGTATACGTGTGGTGTCTGTGTGTGTATACGTGTGTGTTTGTGTGTGTCTGTCTATGCATGTTTGTGTGTGTCTGTGTGCATGCGTGTCTGTGTATGTATATGTGTTTGTGCGTCTGTGTGTATTTTTGTGTCTATGTTTATATGCGTGTGTCTATCTCTCTGTATGCGTGTCTGTGTCTGTGTGTGTAGGTGTGTCAATGTATGTTTGTGTGCGTATGTGTGTATGTCTCTCTCTCTCTTTCTCTTTGTCTCTCTCTCTCTCTCTGTGTTTGTGTGTGCATTGCACAAGAGAAGCATCTTTTATTTTCTTTCCGAGAGACAAACAAAAACGCTTCTGCATTTGCCGGGGTCTGTCTTTGTCCCGTCCACCTGTCGGCTGTTTTCCTTAAAGCTTCTTTCTAGTTTGCCCGGCTATCGCGTCGATTTTTTTTTCTCTAAACATTGATCGCATCTCGACGCTGGGAGACCAACAAGAAAAAGAACTCCACCACAATGGTCGATATTGACGTGCAATTCGCCAGCCATTGCAAATGCTTTCGAGAGAGGACGCGTTTTTCCTGTTTGGCCAGAGGGAGACTTAATAGCTGATGTCATGTCGTGTCATTTGTAATGGTTGTTATTATTGTTTCATTCGTTTAGAGAGGCTTGTTGCTAAGGAAGGGTTGTCAAGTAAACAGACAGGTTAAAGGTTTTCTTCCTTTCTTTTATTGACATGTTTTAAGAAAAAAAAAAGAGCAGAAATATTTCGTTTACCTTGACAAAGTGTCTTTCATATATCAGGCTACCTTCTTCTTTTATGTGGCATAATGGGCGATTATTGCTCCCCGCAATTTCTTCTTCTTTTTTAGGTTTAATGTTTGTTTTTTCCTCTATTCTTCCCTACTCCCTGTTCTGCCATCCATTTAACCAAGCTTGTTTACCTCTGTGTTATATTAAATATGTCCTGTGTATGTCAAATTCTTTAAGCATTCTGTCCCACTATTTAATCCATAGCCGAGGGAGAAAAGATGTATTCATGCCTTTCCCAAAGATATTTGCGCGTAAGTGAATGTAAAGAACTCGACTGGAATTCGAACTCAACACTCCAATTTTTCATTCCTGGCCGTAATTTACTCCACGACATAAAATACTGACTTACATTATAAAATCTGTTGTTTTCCCGCTTCAGTAAGTACCTGACTCTTCGTGCTATCCTCTATGCTTACAAGAACCACAGATCAGACCTAAAATGGAGTAATGCTGTCATAATTGGACAGAAGCTGTCCAGTCCCCACTTTTGAGTCTCGATGAAATCAAAAAACCTCTCCGCGTCATTGTTCCTGACAAATTATTTCCCACTCTACAACCTCTTTTCTCACAACTGAAACGTCGCAATCCTCTCACTGCTCTATCGCTATTTCCATGGAAAATGCTCAGATGGACTACATTCCTTAGTTCCACCAATTCTAACCCTCACAGCTAGGACCCACCATGCTACGAGCGAACCACTCTCATTCCTTCCGTATTTCATTACTAAGAAGTCGACTGAATTCTTCCCGTGAACTATTGCCCTGTGGAACCGACTCCCAAGAGGATGCATCCCCGATCACTACAATATTGACCTGTTCATGTCTAGTATTAGCCGTTATCTTCCCCATATGTCCGCATACACTGTGTCTCTGTTATAGTGGAACACACCTATTCTATTGTTAATAAACTCTCCCACCTATAATAAGTAGTAGTAGTAGTAGGAGCCGCCCAGCGAGTTGGTCATTCAGTCGACTGGCTGATCGGTTGAACTCTCTGCCTTCGTGCGGGGAGGAACCCGAAAGACGCTATGCCGAAGGGCGGGTTCTCTTTCGGGGAGGTAAACTGACCTTGAACCCGTTTATACTGGTTCAATGGGCATATTTTTGGCCGAGCCCACGGGCTCGGGGATCCCACGTTAAGCCGGCCGTGTGCCACATGATGCCCTCGTGGGGGGGTGACTAAATATGGTTGGTCAGTCAGTCGATGTCGGACGACCGTTAGTCGGATACTAAAGTATCAGCGACCACTATTAGATTTCTCTGCGTTATTACCTATTATATCAAGTTCTTAACGTTTTGTACGTCGAACCTATTTTAGGACCGACTTAGTACAACTACAAGCCTCCTCTGTGAAACCACTCTACAATAGTTTCTTACTTTGTTACCCTCCACCTCGAGTGGCTACCGGACTTCGTACAGAGTGACCCCCCCCCACTTTAAAAGAAAATATAGTTTATATCATTTTTTTTATGAGCCGTGTCTCTTTAGGGATTCGCTTGTCATGGTTCTTCATAACTTCCTATTATTTTTCTCACCTTTTACCATTCCTTCTGTCTATTCTAACATTCATTTACACAAGCTGAATTGATTATTCGATGTTTTTCTCTATCTCGATTATCTTCAGTTTGTCTTGTGGATATTAAATTCTCCAAACATTCTTTCTTCGTAATTTTCTGTAGAAGTTTCAAATATTTTTTTCTGTTCTTAAGCAAAGTGTATTTTTTTCGCTTTCCTTTTCCTTAAACGTCTTCATTTCTAACATGTCCCGTCCATGGAATCCTCAGCATCCTTCTGTAGAAATGCGTCTTGGTTGCCTCAGGTTTCGTTTCAGCTGTGAAGGAATTATTAGCAGCATTTGCTGCTATTCATTCATTCATTCATTCATTCATTCTTCTTCTTCTTTGTGCCGTGTCCCTTCAGGACATGGGAGATCATAGCTCTCTATAACTTCCTATCCCTCGTAGTCTATGGTAAGTTTTCTCCTTTTGTCAAGCCTCCTGTCACACAATCACATGAGCTGGTCAGGTAGGCGGCCATCTTTCTTCTTCTATCTTTCTTGTCTTCGATGTGCTCTGTGGGAGTTAAGTCATTGAAGCCCTCCTTCCTCATTATACGCCCAAGAAATATTTCAGTGATTTCTTTCTGATTCTGAGTATAAGTGTTCTTTTTGTTACCATTTTCTTTAACACTCCTTCGTCGCTTATTCGCACCGTCGATGGAATTCTCAGTATCCTTCTGTAGAACCACATTTCTGTTGCCTCCATTTTCTCCTTGGTCTCAGGTAAGATTGTTCAACATTCACTGTCATATAAGAGGTCTGAAACCACGTAGCAATTCATCATTTCTTTCTTTGTTTCTAACGTTAATCTCCTGTTTCTTATTACTTTGTTTAGCTTTTGGATGGCATCTTTTGTGAATCCGTTCCGATTTCGATATCGTATTTTCCATCCTCTATTAAAGCTATGAAGGTTTACAAAAGCAAAATTCTTTGATTTCAGTATTCTTTAATTTCCTTATTGAAACTGAGGAACTCGTTTTTTTTTGGAAGAGACTTTTCAGACGAAAAACAATTTTTGTGGATTTATTCCATTTGTATTAATCTACTACATTAATTACGAAGTTTTTACGATTTTTTCTTTCGTCTTACTTTTTGTTATTTCACCATAATAGTAATAAGATGAAAATTAAAACAAGTACTTAAAACTGATACTGTCCGACTTTCTTAGAAGAAACAATGTCGAACTACTACAGCGCGACGCAAAGGTTTACAACACATTACAAAAAATGTCTCTTTAGTTATTTCTAACACAGATTAATGAAACTTTTACTGTTAATAATACATATATTTAAGCCTTTAGTCAAACAATCAGATTTTTAAAAATAACCAATAAAAATCTCCCACGAAGAAGAACCAATTTTTAATAATGCAAAAGTTTACAGTACATTTATTAAAACATCCATTAATCTTTCGTAACAGCTTTTGCTAATTACAGCATGTAGGCATTTCGAATAGTCCCCTGTGAATTTCTTGCATGTCTCTTGGTTAATATTTTTCCATTCTTCACGACAAAATTCCTTTAGTTCATGCAAGTTTTATGAGTTCCTTCTTTGAATTCTCAGTTTCAGCTCTCTCCATAAATTTTCAATCAGACTGAGCTCTGGAGATGGACTTGGCCATTTTAGAATGTCTATTTTAACTTAACTATGATTTTGTAAACTTTGCAGTATGTTTAGGATCGTTGTCTTATTGAAACACCCAACCTGCTTTCTCAGCCCAGCGAATGTGCACTCTAACGTAAATTTCTCTCCAAAATATCCCTATAATATGTTCCATTCATCCTCCCTTCTAGTATTTTAATGTTCCCTACACTTTGGGCAGTAAAGTAACCTCAGATCATGATTGATCCGCCTCCTAATTTTACTGTTGTCATAGTATTCTTCTGCAAATATTCAATACACTTCTTTCTCCAGACCTTTGCCACAGCATTTCTATCAAAAATTCAATTTTCATTTTTGTCTTACTGTTGAAACTTGACTAATGCATGGAATAATAATGCAACACAAAATGTACTTAGAACAAAATGTATTGAAACAAGAAAGTGTACACAATATTTAAATATAGTCTTTTGTATATTCCTGGTAAGACCGTTCCTGGAGAATGTGTTGACTGAGTCGCAGTCGGGCAGAGTCTCTGGTTGAATCTCTTGATTCCTCCCTCTCTTCCCGGTACCAACCATATTTATATGGTCGGTACTCCACTATGCAAATTAGGTGGATCCTACCACAACACTTATCAAAGTACATTTTTCCAAAATGTTGCAGATTTGATACAATGCTCATTTGCAAAATCCAGTCTGGTAAGAACGTGTTTTCGATTAAGTGTTTTTTGTTCCTTGAAGTAATCAAAAGATGTCATATCGACGAAGTGAACGACTAATTATATCCGTACTCTCTTTTACTCCCCTTACTTCTAGTCCTCCCTGAAGTTCTTTAAACGTAACTCGGGGCTCATTGCCAATTTTTTTTGTCAATAATCTTGCCGTACGTTCCTTCACCTTTCTAGGACGACCAGAGTTTTTTGGGGGAATTTTTTGAATGAAGGTCAACAATACGTTTACGGAAGATTTGATCAATTATTTTGCTTTTCCCCATTTTGTCAATGTTTAAAGGAAGGTTGACAGAAAATAGAATGACGCAATAATTTTAATCATTCCTAAAAGTAATCATAAAATTAATCTAAAACATTCTAAAACATAACCCATTCTAATTTGGAACATTCTGGTAAAATTTGAACACTTTTATAAAAAAACAAAAAGCTGTTGTAAATAAAAAATGTGCTGCAAAATTTTGACTTACTAAATATCAGTTTTCCTTCGTGGGATACTTTTTTGAAGTTTTTTTTTTTTTTTTCTAAACCTGATTGTTTGACTGGATACCTAAATATATGTTCAACGGGCTGTAAAAGTTTAATTAATGTAAGTGAATTAGAAATACATAAAAAAATTACATTTTTGTAATGTGTTGCAGCCTTTTACGTGACACTGTACGTCTTCTACTACTATTATGGTATACCACATCATTATCATCATGATCATGAATCTCATCACTGGATGTGGCTTCAGGGTCACTGAGCAGTTGCTCACCCGACCACTTATCTCTACAATATCTGGGTTGAAAAGCAGAGAAGTATTCATTCACGCGTAGCGTGTTTTGGGCAAGTAGACCTGGCGGAGTCCATCCCTCATCAGAGCCGATAATCCTACAACTTGAAGGCTTACCTTGGTCACAGATGCGTGGTCGTTAATATCATAGGGAGAACCTTCCATCCTGGCTATTGAGGAAGCAACCCACCCATTGATGCCCATGTCATCACCGCACTGGCTACATCTAGAGCTATGGAGAAATGTCTACCTCATTGGGATAGACTTCCCGTTAACCACACTATTCCCTCTTTGACGGGTCTCGCTTTTTTATCCTGCTAGGTGGCTAGCCACCCTCATCACCAGAAAAGCCTGGTTGGAGAACCGATTGAGTCGCCGATGACCCGACTGTATGGCAGATAGTATTGAATTACATGGTACCAGTAGAACTCGTAGAGTGACCTGACATAAATGGCAAAAAAAAAGTAAAATAATAATATTATTATCACAAAGTGAAAATCCTATTTGATAATCCGATATAGTGACAACTTTAAAGCAGATTAAACTCGATTTAATTCTACTGGACGAACAGAAAAAATGCTATATGATAGAAGTATCCTGCCCATTTGACAAAAACTGATACCAAAGAGGATCGACAACCACAATGATTTAATTTGGAATGACCAGCAAAGAAAATAATTACAGTACCAGTGATCATTGGAGGACTGGGATGTTGTAGAGAAAACAGATAAAATCTTGCATACAGCTTGTCGATGGAAAGAACAACTTTTTGAAGGCATGCGAGGTGACCTGAAAATAAACCTCTTACCTGAAACCCAAATCATATTCTACGTGGAATTTAAATAATAATAGATAGATAGATAGATTACTGAAGATGCTTGGTTGATTTTGTTTAGCGGTATATCAACGACAATAGGTTATTTAATGCCGAAATCTAAATATTTTGAACATAATTTTATGGCATCAACTAAATATATTTTGAACGCAATTGTATGCCTTCAACTACAGATAAAATGTATTGTTGGTCATTTTTTTACAAAATGTATTGTTGGTAATTCTACGATAAATATGTAATTTGGTTATTTTTTTATATAAAATGTATTGATGATATTTTTACTGTAAAAATGTATTTTTATACTTTCATAGTGTTTAGTTTTGTTTGTGGGTTCACCATTTGCCCATAACTGGGGCCTTAACAGGGTAAACCATTAAGTGGTACTTCCACGTTCCTCAAAACCTCCAATTTCCTGATCAGAGGTATTGCTGCCCGATATAATTTATCGTCATACCCAGGACTCGTTTTCTAAAGTGAGAAACAGAACCACTCTTATATGCAGCATAGAAACAGAAAATCAGAATGGATGCAATCAAGATCAGGCTAGAGAGATCACAAGAAGAAAGCAAATGCAGGATGTGTGAACATACTGATGAGACAACAACATAATCGCTGCATGTCCCTTTGTTATCACAGAAGGAGTATAAGCGAAGATAGGATTGGAATGAAATTCCCTTGGGGAGTATGCACTAAGATTGGCTTCAGTGTAAAAGAGACGTGGTATCAACATCAGCCAAAGGCAGTGGCACAAAATGACAGTTACAAGGCATGAGATTTCTCGGTCCAGCTTATGTCATTTTAGCACGAAGACCCGAAATTATTGTTATAGATAATTAAAAATAGTCAGTGTAGCAGTCAAAGCGTACAGCGGAATGAAAGGAGAAGTGAGGGTAAAGATAGAGAAATACCAAGACCTAGCGCAAGAGATATTTTCAAGTTATGAATTATATAGAGCTGTTGAGAAATATATGAAACATGATTGATGAAGTTAGGGAAGCGAATAGGAAGTTTGTTGTTTTTTTTTTTTTTTTTTACTAATGTTCACATTATACAAGGCCCAATAGCCACTCAGGACAGAGGGTTAATGAAGAAGTTTGTTCTATGAGAGTAAGAGAAAGAGGTAAGAAGCGTAGTTTATGAGCCTATGTCGGAAACATAACGGTTAACCTGGGACTGGAGAAGGTGAAGATTATATTGGTCGATAAAGCATCTACTTGAGTGTCGGTTTCCCAAAGCAGCGGTTCGTGGGAAGAAGCTGTTCCAGCGGAACTTCTTTCTTACTAATCGAATACGAGGAGATTGAGAGAGGTTCGACCCAGTCTATGTGGTAGGGTGGATCTTAGATGTGAAGGTCTGAAATGGTGAAACTAACGAACGATTCAAACCCAGCAGCGCTTCAATAGGAGGGAATGCAAAGAAAACGGACGTGCAATTAAAGAGATCGACTTAGACATGATTTCCACAAACAAGCAGTTGATGTAAAGAATCGTGCAATTGTACTTATATGACATATATCCGACATGTTTGCACTTGTTTTTACTTATGGTTAAAGCCATTTTAAATTATTTATAAATCTCAGGGGATATGCATATATCAGCAAAATGTAACATAAATAATATTGCATTTAAAGTATGTGTGTCACTGTGTCGGTATCTATCTATCTATCTATCTATCTATCTATCTATCTATGTTCATCTGACTCCGTTCATATCTATCTATCTATCTATCTATCTATCTATCTATCTATCTATGTTCATCCGACTCCGTTCATATCTATCTATCTATCTATCTATCTATCTATCTATGTTCATCTGACTCCGTTCATATCTATCTATGTTCATCTGACTCCGTTCCTATCTATCTATCTATCTATCTATCTATCTATCTATCTATCTATGTTCATCCGACTCCGTTCATATCTATCTATCTATCTATCTATCTATCTATCTATCTATCTATCTATGTTCATCTGACTCCGTTCATATCTATCTATGTTCATCTGACTCCGTTCATATCTATCTATCTATCTATCTATCTATGTTCATCTGACTCCGTTCATATCTATCTATGTTCATCTGACGCCGTTCATATCTATCTATCTATCTATCTATCTATCTATCTATCTCAGTTCATCTGACTCCGTTCATATCTATCTATCTATCTATCTACCTATCTATCTATCTATCTATCCTTCTACAGCTGTTCGTCTATGTGGTTAACCTTCAGGGAATTTCGATCTGAAACTGTAACATGACTACTCTCATGGATCACGATCACAAAGACCATGACAAATGAGATGTGTATTTGGTGCATAGATGACCAGAGATTGCCAGTTAATCTCTCCTCTGACCTAGTTCGAACAGCTCAAAGGAGGATAACTTGTTTATCTCATTCAATGCCTCAAAAACCAACATAGTAACATTCCACCATCGCCGATTGAACCCAGATTTTTCACCAATCGAAATGAACGGATGTTCCCTTGGGGATGCCCCGTACCTTGAGCGCCTGTTGGGACATAAACTCAGCCCAGACTTCGTGGAACTCGTACATACGATCCATCGCTGAAGATGTTGGAAAAAATAGTTCTCTGTACCACTTTAGTAAGAACCTGACCCCTGGTTTTATCCTCTACCTATACAAGTGTCAGATGAATCCGAAAATGGAGTACCGTTACCATATATAGACAGAAGTTGCCCAGTCTTCATTTTCTAGTATGCATAGGAAGTGTTCAGATGAACTACGTTCATTAGTTCCACCAAATCTAAATTTCACAGTTAAGAATTGCTGTGTTATACCGTACCTATGGACTATAATGGGTATGTCCCAATCTTTATAAATACAGTGGTATATACTGTATGTTGGATTGACTGGGATTCACTTCCAAGTGTGCTGGTCAAACTCTCTGCCTCTGTGTAGGGAGGAACCCAGACGAGGCCATGCCAAAGGCAGAGTTACGTCTGGGGTGGTAGACAGCTACAATAAACTCGGGCTTGTGCCACATCCGACTGCGTGGGGCGGTTAGTGAATATTTCACTGGTATTCACTTCCAATTGTGCTTTTCAAACTCTCTGCTTCCGGGCAGAGATAAAACCCAGACTAGGCTATGTCGAAAGGCAAAGCCTCGTCTGGGGAAACAGCTTATCGAGACCGTGCATATTGTCTTTAGACAATATATTATGTATATTAATCTATTAGCAAATATGTTTTTCTCTAACCTTTAGAAAATTAAATTCGACATTGTGCCACATCTGACTTCGTGGGGGGGGGGTTGGTAGATATCGACCCCGTGTATGCGAGGTCTACGGGAAAGTTTTGGCCGAGCCTACGTGCTCGGTTCACCCCACATTAAATTCGGCCTTGTGCCACATCTGACTACGTGGGAGTTTAGTGAATATCCTCACTGGAATTCACTTGCAATTCAACCTGATTCACTTCTCAGTCGCCATTAGCAGTTGATTACTTGTTACATGCCGCTGGCAAATATTGTATGTTGTTCCTGTCATAAATATTATCGTTTCATTTCCAACCTTCGTTTTGGTTATTCTTATTCAGTAACCATTTCCTACATTACAACACTTTTTTTTATCAGAATAAATTTATGTTTACGTTGATGCGACTACGCATGCGCACAAATGAGAGTTGTTAGGAAGTTTAAATTTAAAAGTATTTTTTGTGCTTTGGATATATAATCTAGTTACCGTAATTTATCGAAAATAATACACATTTTGTTACTGTAAAGGTGATAGCTGGGGTGCGTATTATAAATAGGTTTAAACAAAAATATTTTTTCGCTATTGATTTATAATAATAAATACGTACGTGTTGTTCTAAAATAAGAAAAATATTATCCCAATTTTCATTTTAAATCCAGTAATAATAATTTTAACATCTTTTGTTAATAAATTTATGTTTATCAGTAACCACATTTTTTATGGCAAAAAAAAAAAAAATTATAAAAAGTCCAATCTCGAAGAAAAGAGGATATTAAGTTAACAATTTATTGAAATTTTAAATTTCATCATCATCATCATCATCATCATCATCATCATCATCATCATCATCTCCACTTTCTATTTTAGAATCAATATCTAAATCGTCATTAAACAAATTATTATTCACAATATTATCTTCATCCTGATCAAAATTATCTTTGGTCTCTTCATTTTCTTGCCAAAGGATGTCATCCCTCAGTGCCATGCAGAGCTCTTTTTCCTATTCTTTCTGCTAATTCTATTACTTTTTGTTTGAAATTTACACCATAACTCGCACGTTTTGACGACATTTTGGCGGTAAAATAAAATGTTATATTTATCGGGAAAACCGCTGGTAATTTTCAACATTATTTTAGCCGCTTCGTTTCGATTTTAATTTTAATGTCAAGGTCGACAAAATGTCTTCAGAATTATTATTTTCTTTTTGACAAAATTTATAGATGCGTATTATACATAGGGATATATTTATTAATTTTTGAATCATTTGTTGGGGTGCGTATTATTTATGGTTGCTTATTATTTTTGAGAAATTACGGTAATTTAATTTAGATTCATTTTCTTTTTACTTAATTTAAGAGTCTTTTATTATTGTGTGCCTAAAGAGATAACTAATTTACATGATTTTTACGAAGATGTTCACCGTGTAGAAGGCCTTGAGAGGGTTATAGAGTAAGAGTTAGGCAAAAACGTCAATTCCTTGTAATACTCCAGTAAGTATCTGACCCGTCCTACTATCATCTACATTTACAAGAGCCACACCAGTTAAAAAAAAAACAACTTCTGTCATATTGAGGCAGGAGCTGCACAGTCTTCACTTTCCAGTCTCGATAGAGACAAAATACATCTCTGCGTCATTGTGGGTAACGAATTATTTTTTACCTCATAACCGCTTTTCTCACAGATGGGACGTCGCAATTTTATTTCAGATTCGACATCCCTTTGAGATCGTGGACAAAATGAGAATGTTCGACATCTCTTCTCTTTGTTTTTAGCAAAGCTGCTGGAGACATTTGTGCGGTGTACGGAGATCAGAGTTCTGGCCGAATTGTTCAGTTTCATGGGAATCTCGTTCCCACCCTTTCACTGTCGAAACGGTTAAATGTAACCGTCTCTTCTACTCAAACAGCTTCTTCTCCTGCACTTTCCATCTTTGGAACTTCCTTCCACGTTGCTTGCTTTCCCGATGACTACAATCTTCAAATATTCAAGTGTAATGTCAATCGACATCTGACACTCTGAGATTGTCTGTATCCTTTCCTCAAACACGCCTCTTTACTCTTGTTCTCAATCCTCTGTAACCCCTTTCGTGCTAGTGGCACCCCCGCCTTGCTTGAGATGAATTTCTTTAAAAAAAATAAATAAAAATTTCTGGTCATCTTGTGATACTGTTGTCTAACATCATTGAAATTTTATTTCAGATTAGACACCCCTTTGAGATCGTATGCTAAGTAGAGAAGAATGTACATGCTCGATATCTTCTTCTCTTTGCTTTTAATCAAGGTCACGAAACTATCAAAGCTGCTGGAGACATTTGTGCTGTGTACGGATTATTAACAGAATGGCACAGAAATGGTTTTCTCGTTTTATATCGAACTCACAGACTCTCCGCATTCTGGCCGACTTTTTCAGTTTCATGAAAACCAATTGATTAAAGAAGAACCGCGCCAGACCAAAGATGGAATTGGCTCAGAAGATGACAACTTCTTATATTACTGTCGCTGGTCATTTTCACTCAATGGGAACATCTAGAAACATGGGTGTCACGCACATTGACCGAGAGAATCAAACTCCTCCATTACCGTAAGTTTAATCGCTTGACACGAGGCCACTCGTGGATAAAAAGAAAGAGCTCGGTTGGGAACTTCAGATACAACCACCATATTCTCCGGATTTAGCCACTTGACACTAACGCCTTTTTTCATTCACTTTCTAACAATTTGAGGTTTGTTTTGTTTCACAACGACATACAGTTTAAAACGTGGCTTGATGAATTTTTCGAATCAAAACCTAATGATTTCTATTGTGGAGGCATTGAACAGTTAATGTATCGTTGGCAGGAGGTCGGAACATATGACGGGAAATACATTGTTGAATAAATTCACCAGAAATTTTCATAAATATAAAAGAACGAAAATTTATATCAGAAACTAATATATATATATATATATATATATATATATATATATATATATATATATGTATATTTAGGCAGCAATTTTTCATTGATGCATGTTTCATTAAATAATATAGACAAGTTTTGTCTACTTATGTTAAGTTCCTTTCATATTGTCTGATAAGCATAATAACATTATCATTGAAAGATGAAAGGAAATCACCATACTGTCACATGTTTAAATTCAATCTAAGCTTTCGGCTTACATAAGCCATTATCAAAGATTACAATTACTTTTCAATATATCAACCAATACATAATAATGATAGTCTGTTTTCCTTGCATGAAAAATTTCAAAGCAACGCCTAACTCGTGTATACGAGACGCAGAAGCGAAAATCGCGTCGCATCTCGTCACGTCATTATTGTTTCGTCCGTGTTTAAGTTGACTATATATACATGATTTTTAAACTCTCTCTCTCTCTCTCTCTCTCTCTCTCTCTCTCTATATATATATATATATATATATATATAGATAGATAGATAGATAGATAGATAGATATTATAATTTATCATATAGATAAAAACAGTTTACTCACAAGTAATATATATATATATAATAGGTCAGATTATAAATAAAAATCCATTAATTTCTAAGGAATTATTTTCTTCATATTTCGAATACGAAAATAAAATTAACAGATATGTGCTTCGAAACGTCTTAAAGAGATAGAAGCTTTTCTTTATAAGGGTAAATGAATTTTGCTTTGCTGTGTAGTTCTTATTGACTGGGCAGTCTAAAAACACGCCGTCTTATACATAAGGGGGAATCATATTCGAACCCAGCCGAAAGGTTCACTATTTTCCTCTGGAAAAATCCCAGCTCGTGGACGAAAATTATAATGTTTAAACACAGAGTTCTACTCAAACACGTAATACACTAAATATAACGTTGATAGAAATAAGAAATATGTGGAGTTGTGGTTAACGAGCTAGTCTTGTAGGTTATGGCTTTATTTTAGATGAAAGAGAATATAAGTAACCTTACTTATATCCGTTGGCTTCTTTTTGAGTGATGATTAACGATCTGCTAAAGATCTCTGTGGATGGCACTGAATAGTGGCCTTGTTCCAGACTATGCTATGCTTTTAAATAACTATAATGGACACGTAAAAAATAATCTTTTACTCTGTAGGTGGGACTTCCGCAACGTCATAAATAAATGAATCACGAGGTTTTATGAGACCAATGTTCTCAGAAAATATTTGTTTTATTGTATTAATTCAAGTCGGTATCTATTTCGGGTTTATAACAATATGCAAAATAAACAGCATTTTTTATTTTGGTTGGCGAGGCGCAGGCAAAGCAAGATTGAGACGCAGGGTGAAAAAAAAACAAAAAATAAAAAACAAAAAACAAAAAAACAAAACAGAACCCCCCCCAAAAAAAAACAACAACCGTCAAGTAAAGGAATAAATTATCACGAGTCACAGAGATAATGTTTTTAAAAAACATTCTTCTTTTCTTTTTTCTTTTTATTTTTAGTTCTATTATCTTATTTATAATATATGGCTTTCACACCGACATAATCTGACTCTTCTTTTGTCATGTGGGCGTACGTCATTCACCCCTTGATAAATATTAATCTATTGTCGCGTATTCATCGAAAAAAATATTTATAGGGTAGGATCCTGGAATTTGGACAATTTAGTGCCGGACACTTGAAATGGAATCCAGTTTTAATTGCTCTGAAATAACAGATTTCACTTCTTTGTTCTTCTTCTGGCCATCCATACCTTAGCTGTTCCAATTGTTTTATCTGGCTTATTTCGTTTTACAACATATCAACATCAATGGGTTATTTAATGCCGACAAGATTTTTAAAATAGAAATCATTTTATTTACATTATTTACATCATTCGGACTATTATCCTCATCTTCATTGCGACATTCATAACGTTTAAGCCGTTGTACGCTCCGGCCTTCTTCAGGTGATTGGAATTTCGAATCGAACCCTTTATTTTGTCCACCGGAGTAGACTGGCCCAGTGGATAAAGAGGTTGGTTCGATCCAGTGACTAGTTGTAAGTTCAATACCAGGCCACAGCAGTGGTGAACCAAAAAAAAAAAAACCTGGAGTGTTGAGTTAAAGAAAGATAACTGAGACATCCGGAAGAGGCATGGCGCGTGGAACTAGAACAACCTACTCCGGTGGAAGAAATAAAGGGTTCGGTTTGAAGAAGGTCGCCGCGTACAACTGCCGAAACGTTGTAAATATGGCAATGAAGATGAGGATAACAGTCCGAACAATGTAAATAATCATAATACCTCATCTTGTAGACAGAAATCAATTTGTAGAAGATGATGTTTCATTGACGTATTTTTGTAAAGAGGGTTTTTGCCGAGAGTCAAATGTATTGGTAATAATAATAATAATAATAATAATAATAATAATAATATATATATATATATATATATATATATATATATATGTATATATGCTGGTACTCGTTTGGAAAATCCTCGGATAGCTTAACTTGCAGTAGGACAAATCGGTACACGAGGAAAAATGGGGAATAAAAAAAGAATCAAGAATATTAAAACAAGGCGAAAACAATCGTCCAGTGTTTAAGCTCCAAGTCCAAAGAAAAAACGAAAACGAGTAAAAAGGGTAAAAGACAACTACGTAAAGTGCTCAATACACTAAGCAGAGCAATAACCTAAACTAATCCTAAGGAACCAGGCAAACCTACCTAGGTTACACCTAAACAGATCTTTAGGGTAAAGCTGGTTAGAGAGGAAAATACCTTGTTGTTTGTCTTATTTATTTTTTGTCACGTGGCTATGCTTTTATCAATAAATACTGTTCCGTAATTTTCCTCTCCAGTCAGCTTTACCCTGAAGATCCGTTTAGGTGAAACCTAGGTAGGTTTGCCTGGCTCCTTAGGATTATTTTCAAGGCGGGAATTCCTCACAGATGAGAGTTGAAACAGTAGAAAGAATGCCATTCTGAGAATACCATAGACCAAACATGTGAGCAACGACGAATTCCTATAGACAACAAAAAGGTCTCTTATATTTAATATCAGAAAGAAATAGTTGAGGTTTCTGAGACACATATGGAGGAAGGAGGGCTTGGAAAATTCGATACTCAAAGGACAGATTGAAGGTAAGAGAGACAGAGGAAAGCAACACAACCTATCTGGTGAGCATAAGCGAACGGATGACGGAACAGGGTTTAGGGAAGATAGCAAATGGACAAAAGTTATTAAGCGTTACAAAGGATAAATAATTAGGGAGAGCCATGATCGCTAACGTACTGGAGGAACACGGCACATAGGGGAAGACAGGACAAACAGACTTGAAAGAAATTGTGTTAGGTATTTGGGGGGGGATAGATGCAAGTTAAAGGAGAAGAAAAAAAGAAGAAGCAAAAAGGATAATGTAAAAAAATCAACGTTATTGACACACTCAAATGGGCTGTAGACTTTGGGGCTCCAGCTATGACTGGGCGGGCGCCAATACAAATGATATTTCTTGGCTCATGTTTATATTATTGACACAACGATTTCATATTTATTTAACCCTCCACGCATGGCACATTGGTAAACACAGATATATTTGTACTTATTTGTTCACAAAGAGTTAATTTAATACATATATATTTCCAAATAATATATATATATATATATATATATATATATATATATATATATATATATATATGTATATATATATATGTATATATTATGCACTGTTACATTAGAACATGTATATACCCACTACAAAACTGTTTTGTAGTGGGTATGTGCATTTCTAATGTAACACTTCTAAATAAATAAATATTTATTGCTCTATATTTATAGTGAGCCCTGTTTTACATTAATGTTTTGAATGCTGAAATCTTACTTTTCGTCTTTTACATTTGGATATATATATATATATATATATATATATATATATATATATATATATATATATACAGATGTTATATATATATATATATATATATATATATATATGTATATGTATTTAGGCAGCAAATTCTCTTTTAGACATGTCTGATTAAATAAATTACAAATATGATATATGCTTATTTTTAGCATAATCCGTTCATATTCACGGATATTTTCCCGTGTATTAGAATCAAATGACGCAAGAAATGCACTGTAACAGTGAAAATCACTTTTATTTCCCAAATATTTTCCATCTCTTTCTTAGATCATCATCAGTAGTGTAACTGGTAAGGCAAAAACTATGTGTAGCTCTTCTCCATTACTGAAGTTTTTTTTTTATTTTTGTATTTAAATGCATCGGCTGACAGTTATGCTTTAATGTTCATTAGAACGTGAAAAAGTTATTCACTATGGAATTTTTTCTTTTATGTTGGAATGTTATTGCCAAGAGCGCATTAAAGCGTCGAAACTGTTCTTTTTATAGGCATTTTATTTTATTCTAATGAACGCTAAAGCATAACATTGGTTTTTTAAAGTATTTTGCAGCTGTAGTCGGTGTATAACTTGTATTTATTCAGTCATTTGAAACTTTATTTTGACATTCCTTGGCTTCCTTTATTACTGAATAATGTTTCTTAATTTTTATGTTCTTTGACATAGATCATCTTCCAGTCTTCTGTAGTTTCCAGGTATCTTTGAAAGCCGATTGTTGTAGTTTTGTTAGACAATTCTAGTTGAACTAATCCTCTACCTCTTTCGGATCTGGGTACATAAAGACGATCAATATCAGACTTAGGATGATGCATGCGTTGACAGGTTAGAAGCTTTTTTGTTTTGGCGTCAATTCGTTTAATGTCAGCTATGGTCCAATTAAGGATGTTGAAACCACAGCCAAAGTTCTTATCGCTGATATTCTGTTTTGTGAATTCGGCTCGGTATTCAGTTCCAGACGTATACGCCTGTAGTATTCTTTTCGTATTTTTTCCTTCATTTGAGAATGCTGTGTTCTATCTCCTTTGCTAATTCCTAGGTACCTATAGGCTTCTTCTTGTTCCAGTTTCCTAATAAATGTGACAAAATCTAAATCTATTGAGTGTGTTTCTGTAATTCTCCCTTTCTTGAAGGTTACTTTTCCACATTTATCTAATCCGAAATGCTTGCTTATATCGTCACTGAAACGTTTTACAATATTGAGGAGATCCTTCAACTCGTCTTTGGCAAATAGTTTGAGTTCATCCACGTAGAATAGGTGATTAAATACTTTCTTGTTTAGTTTGTATCCATAGCTATTATTGCTCATGCGTAAAGGGGATTAAGGACAGACAAAACAGAAGGGGAGACAGGGAGTATCGTTCAAAGATTCCTCGTCGGATATTCTGGCGGTTGGGTGGGAGTGATTTAGGCATAATGTGATTTTCCACATTCCCATGTTGTGTTTAAGAAAATTTACTATCACGGGGGAGACTTTGTACATTTCCAGAGTTTTAAGGACCCGAAAGTGTGGCACAATATAAAAAGGCTTTACGGTAATCTATCCATGCTATATATTCTATATCTTTTCCTGCAATTTTCCAGGAACATTTTGTTTATCAACAGTTGACCTTTGGAACTATTATTATTATTAACATATATCTTGAGTGTGCCGCTCTTTCTGTTACATGTGCTAGTTATTGAAGTTGTTGCGACTGTTGAAATGTCTCAGTGTGGCTTCTGTTATATGGTATCGTTCTTTGTGATTTTGAGACGCCAGTCACAAAGGTTCTATGAAGTATAGTCGTGTGTGTGTGTGTGAGTATATATATATATATATATATATATATGGTGTAGTCTCCTGACGTATTCGACGTATGAGGGTCAAGCAGCTCAGTTCCTACGAACCGACAGCACAGACATCTACGCATATGATTTTGATTATAGGTCTTTGTACAGAACCAACCACACATTTTGAAGGACCGAATGCAGAGATGATGCACTACGTGTCACAAGGTACCCAAAAGACCCTCTGCAGAGTTGTGCTTCTTCTAGACCAGTTGGATGGAGAAGAAGAGAATTAATACCTTTCCCAAGGTTATTAGCACGTAAGTGAATGTAATAGATTCAACTGGAATTCGAACTCGGTTCACCGATTTCTCAATCCGAGCCGGTATCCACTACTCCACCGTGCCTCTACATCTCTCTCTCTCTCTCTCTCTCTCTCTCTCTTTCTCTCTCTCTCTAGATATATCTATATATCTATTCCTCAATCCGAGGCGCTATCCAATACTCTACCGTGCCTCCGTATATATATATATATATATATATATATATATATATATATATATATATATATATATATATATATATATATATATATATATATATCACATATAAAAAGCTCAAACACTAATATTCCATGGTTATAATTTATTGCATTGGAATTGTAATCACGATCCAATTCCTCGGACTTACAAATTAAAAAAAAATTGGAAAATATATATTCTTACTCTGTCCTGGACATTGAGTTCTACCTGAATTCTATCCTCTTGGGAATTTATATATATATATATATATATATATATATATATATAGAGAGAGAGAGAGAGATCTGTTACTTCAATACATGTGATACATATCTAACCAATAATAATAAATAGCCAAACACAACATACCGTTAACCTGCGTCTTTTTATCATTTTTTATCATTTCCATCTTGATCTCTGATGAAGGTTTAATAAAAAGAAACATGTTAGATTAAGATCTGTTTCCTACTAGATAATACCAATTGCAGACGCCTGCTCAGGCATATTTGTGTTTGTTCAATACTTACAAAGCCCACATGTGGTTTATACTGCAACTATGCTGAGTTCATTATCTAGCGTGATCGACAGTCTAAACAAGGCTAGCTAGCACAAAGCTTCGGTCACGATGACTTGTGACTTCGTGCTAACACAACAACTGACGGCTTCCAAGGGTTCCGTCTACCCAATTTCACTTACATGTTTTTTTGCCAACTTGTGGTATGGTCTTCAGGCACTTCCAAAAGGTACCACACGTTGGGATCGCCTCCTCTGATAACATCAAGAGGTCACTTTCCTACCAAATCGACAATGGTGAGATTCGAACCTGGGTCTTAAATTTTTGGAATAGATCTTATATATTAACGGAAAATAAAAATATAAATGTAGTAACTTGAAGGAAGATACCAATACTAAGTAGACTATATCTATACTAGGCTATACTAAATATTCTGATAAAACTTTCGACGCCTCCCATTTTGTTCATATAGTAACACCAGGTAACCGTATGGGTCTAAGCATTAGACAGTAATGCATTCTGCAATCAATTTCCTTGTCATGAAGGAGATCAATGTAATTGATTCATTGATTCGTTTTCTATGAATTTTTAACCCATTGCATGTTATTTAAAGCCAGAAAATAATGTACAATTTTTTGAGGTAATCGTTTAGAGATACAAATCTTATTAATTAACGCGTAGATGAAGGTAGAATATTAAATAATAGTTTCAAACTATAATTTTCTAAATAGCAGTCTATTTTGAGTCAGACCTTCTGAATCTGATCTTTAAGGACAGATGGTAGACAAAATAGAGATGTCGAATTTGATTGGCTGAGCCCAACGTGGGAATGTTAGAGAGATAGAAAGTGTTTTCAAGGAGTTATGTTTTTACGCGTCGAAGAATGCAGACGTGTTAATTTTTTGTGCGGAAACTGCTCCTCAGTGTGGTGGGATGGTATAACGACCCCACTAGCTAGTTAAAAAATATTCACATCGACTTGTTAATAGAAAAGCTTAAAAAAACACTTATGTGATGTCTTTTATCTCCGAACCCCAAAACATTTTGACACACGTCCGAGAGAAGATGGCTGAGAGAGAAGTATGCAATTTTTTTTGTGGGATTGACCCCGTCGAGCAAAAGACCACCCCAGTAGAGAGGGAGGTTTACAACAAGAAGCGGTGGATTCATATCTTTCCTAAGGGTATTTGTGCGTAAGCGAATATAACAAACCCAGTGGGAATTGGAAATCGGCTCTCTGATTAGCAATTCGGATGCATTATTCATTACCCCATCGGCACATCCAAGATTACAGCAGCTGGTACTCTTGGGCTCGACGCTGCTTAACGTCGGTGATCGTACGGAAATCGATGTTTAAACGTTATGTGACCGTAAGCTCAATGTAGGCAGGTACTATTCCACGAAGATGCGCACGTGATGCTTCTATACAATTAGAATCATTTGATAGGGATCGAATTGTGGGACGAGGAAGGCTTTTTCTGTATTTTGGACGTCACTAATGGCTGGTATTTTGTTCTTTGCAACTTTGTTCAAAATGAGCCTTTTTAGACCTACAGACGAGCTTCTGGGCTGTCTTTTAGACTCTTTCCAAGATGGACGCCTTTTAAAATGAACAGCACAGCGTCCACAGCACAAATCAGAGCAAATGCGACTTTAGGTATCTTGATCCTCTGAATAAAACTAGAGAGAATATTATCAATTTGCGTACGATTATTATTTTATTTTTTGTTTCTTTATGAGAATTTTTATAACATGTTATATTGCGAAGTAGAATTGTCCATAGATACCAAGGTTTCTACACCATTTTCAAAAATATAGGTTTTGAAGAATTCATCATGCCACTCAGTCATTCATCTTGGAAATTAGATGCTTAAAATAATGTTTAAACTGTGAGAGTGACGGCCAATGTCACTTGAAACTTTTTTTAACTGTTTAATTGTAAATTCTAATGTCTAAGCAGAGACAATGATGGGCGTCGGCCATAATTGTATCATTTAGGCCATATATCTGTTCATTATGAAATAATTTTAATGCAACATTACCGAGATTAAAAGTTATTTTAATTCAGGAATCTTTTTTGTTTTAAATAATAAAAAAAAGACTGTGCTGAACTTTTTCGTCACCACACTCTCCCCAAAAGTTAACCAAATGAACAGATATCAAACCTTTTGAGAGGAAAGGATTCTTGATAGAGTCAATATCTTTTAGCACATTCGCGTGTATATATATATATATATATATATATATATATATATATATATATATATATATATATATATGTGTGTGTGTGTGTGTGTGTGTGTGTGTGAGAGAGAGAGAGAGAGAGAGAGACAGAGAGGCGGTAGGTATGGTCTTAGGAATCAATACAGATTGGTAACTGTCAGTTTCACGCCTCAAGAAATCTCAGACCATATGTCTAGTATTTATTATAATCCTAAAATATTTAAGAGAAACAAAAATTAAGGACTTGAGTTTGACTGCATTCAAAACATCAGGCAAATCGTAAAACACACACACACACAATCCCAAAATCACAGCAAATGATAATATCCCGCAAACATTCATACATTCCACATCTAATTTCAGAACAAAATATGAATGTTCGTTAAATGGTAACTGTCTACAAACTAACGTAATATAATTTGCTACTGTAAAATTCAAAGAAAAAACATAAAAAATGTCGATTCATTTAGAAACGGAGAAGCTACACATATAATATACATTTTAACACCAAAAATATGCAAATAGCGCAGCCTGCTCACAGAATATATGGAAACTAAAAGCACAAACTAGAAAACACAACAAAAGTAACATAGAAAAAGACAGAAACAGCTTATGACAACAGTCCCAAAAGAATAATCTTTGTGTAGACGAGGAAATGGCAATGAGCACATTTTCAGAACATGATAAACATATATATATGTATAGGAGGCACGGTTGAGTAATGGGTAGCAGCTTGGATTAAGGAACCGCAGAGCGGGGTTCGAATTCCAGTCGAATCCATTACATTCACTTACGTGCTAATACCCTTGGGAAAGGCATGAATCCTCTTCTTCTCATTCCAACTATGGATAGCAGGACTTGGTTCAATAGCCTTGGATGGCAATTGGTCTAGGAGAAGGACAACTCTGAATTCAAAACCTGCGGAGTGCACCAGGTCTCTGTATTCGTCCCTTCAAAAAGTGTGGATGGTCCTGCACTATAATCAAATCCCATGTGTCGTTGTCAGTTCCTTGGAAACTGATCTGCTTGACCCTCATACGTCGAATTCGAGTATATATATATATATGCACCCTGGCTCTTACAATATTTTACATTTTACCGTTCCTGGCAGAACTTCTAATATCAAAGTTTGAAATACATACTAAGTTGGTAGTTTTTAATTTTTTTCAATAAATACTGAATCTAATGCATTTATTTTTGACTATTGGTTTTGCAGATCGATGCATGATTTCGTTTAATTGCTGTTTCGCTTTTTTTGTGGTGCATTTGATCGATTAACCAACAAAATGTCCGTCGTTTTTAATAATATTTGCTTTAGAGGATATTTGCTGCCTACATACACAGAATATATATATATATATATATATATATATATATATATATATATATATATATATATATATATATATATATTCCTCGCCGGTAGAACGACTCGGAGTTTGATATACAACGCAATCTTCATGTGTTGAATAGAGACTGACCGCAATATAATTTAAATTTTAATAAAGATATCTGGTTAACGCAGTCTTGGCGCAGTCCATTTATTATATTTTATATATATCAGGTTATCCCATAAGTTCTGTCCGAATTTTGAATAAAGAAAACAAGTGACCAAATGTAACATTTAATTACAGATTCAATCAACAATGTATTTTACCTAATTATCTATGACTTCCTTCCATCTATTAACAAGCTTACTAAGTCCATTACTGTAAAATTCTTTTGGCTCTGATTCGAAGAACTCACAAATGTCATTTTTAACCTCTTCCTGTGTTACAAAAGTTGTTTCTTCCAAATTATTCTGTAAGCTACGAAACAAATGGTAGTCTGAAGGAGCAAGATCGGGAGTACAAGGTGGATGAGGAATTTTCTCCCAACCAAGTTCTTCGATCTTTTGTGACGTGATTCTTTTTGTGTGGGGACGCGCATTGTCCTGATGAAACATCACCTCTTTTCGATTCACTAGAGCAGGTCTTTTTTTCCCTAAAAGCTTGGTTCAAACGCTCTAATTGCTGACAGTATATTTGAGCATTAATTGTTGCATTAGGTGGTAAGAATTCAAAGGATTATTCCTTTGCGATCCCACCAGATTGAAAGAAGAACCTTTTGCCCATGAAGTTCCCTTCTCAGCTGTGGCTGGGGATTATTCCTTGGCGATCCCACCAGATTGAAAGAAGAACCTTTTGCCCATGAAGTTCCCTTCTCGGCTGTGGCTGGGGTCCTCTCCCTTTACCAAGCCACTGTCTACGACGCTTAACATTTTGATAAAAGATCCGTTTTTGTCGCCAGTCACAAGTCAATCCAAAAAAGGTGAAACAAGTTAGCGAGAATGGAGAGAAAAGCAGAGGTCAACTCGGGATTTGAGGTTGTTTTCAGACAATTCATGAGGCATCCATTTTCCAAGTTTAGGAACTTTTCCAAGTTGTTGAAGATGAAGATGAACAGTTGTATGGTTTGAACTGAGAACCACTCAACTGATAAAGAAGGATTCTCTTCAAGGGCTGCTTCAAGAAGCTTTTCATCAAACTCAACTAGACGTCCGGTTCGATCTTCATCTTCAAGGGTGAAATCTCCACCTCTGAATTTTGCAAACCATCTTCTACAAGTTCTTTCATTCACACATTCCTCTCCATAAACTGAGTGAATGCTTCTAGCCGCTTCGGCTGCTGAGTTTCCTTTCTTGAACTCATAAAGCATTATGTGCCTAAAATGATTCTTGAGTAATCCATTTTAGCAGAATTTTAATCAAACAAAATTTAATTTTATTGTTCTCTGAAATCAGTTTAAATGCATCTAAACATAAAAATAATGTTCAGCTCCATTAGACATTATAAAATACTCTTTAAATTTCGTTCATTTTAACAAAAGTTAAAATTCGGACAGAACTTATGGGATGACCTGATATATATATATATATATATATATATATATATATATATATATATATATATAAAATAAACAGGGATTTATATTTTATATTTAAAATAAACGAGGATTAATGTTTTATGAGGAATAACATATATATATTTATTAATATACACTTAATAGCTCTGTTATATTACACCGAGCACTATTTTATTAACACCAGCACTTGATGTGCGTTATCTTATATATATATATATATATATATATTTAACAAAAAAAAAAAAAAAAAAATGGATGGGAAAAGATTGTATTTCATTTATGAGGAAAGATACTTTTTCGCAGAAGACAGAAAATCTGTAAGAGAAAACCAGATTTCGGATTCTGTCAGAATTTATTGATGTCATGATCAAATAGTGACGCGGCAAGGAAAACAGAATTCTAAAAGATAAGCAAAGCCAGACCACGCATGCGACCGTGGAGGAATTTCAGTGAGACCACCCTAAAAGAATAGCTATTAATTATCTTTCAGAGATATCATTTATCTTTGGTTCTTGTGTCCAGTGAAGAGACCCATCTGTTGTATGTACGAATCTTGACATGAGAAAAGAGAGTCGAGAAGGGGATCATTATTATTATCAGACATGGTGACCCTAAAATGAGCATCTGGTGATACAAAAATTTTAAGACACGAGAAAAATAAAGAATTTGATTATCAAGTAAAAACGACCACTCCGTTTAAAAGTTGACTAGCAGTGATTAATGAATCGGTGGAGATTCTGCTAAGTTGATTTTGGGTGGCTCAGGATAAGATAAAATTTTAATTATGGCCACGTGGAATTCATAAGAATTCTGGCCGAGAGAAAAGAAGGAAAGAAAAGAGAATTTTTTTCTGGACGATAATTTTAAGAAGGCCAGGTCTAGCCACACGCACGCTGCCGAGCGATCATTGGGTGAGTGGTGGCGCGAGTGATAGGCGAAGGTGAATGTATGAGAAAGGCGGGGAAGTTGTTGACATCTACTAAGAGGATTGGTATGAGATACCAATATGAGAAAGGAAGAGTCTAGGAGGATAATTCTTTTTCGACCTCTCCTCACGGACGAGGGAGAAAACCCCCGAAAGGAAAAGTGATTAGCTTCCAAAAATGGGAAGTAGTAAATTTTCCTGTCCTGGGGACAAAGAAAATTTTTGTTGGGAATTGTCAAAGAACCCAATCCACGACAGGCCCCAACCCGATTTTGTTCAATGTCCATATAAACAAACGTCTCCGAGCGTTCAGAGAGTTGAGTTGGGTTGGAGATCGGAGACGTAAACACAGATCGACAGAGAGTTGTTGGGCTCGGAGAATAGCGCCTCACGGGAGCTGACCGAGATCTTCACGTCCTTTTCGACTTAGTCTTCCTCCCAAAAGCAAGTTTTTATTGACGAACAACTTAAGATACCATAACTCGCTTAAGAAACGCAAAGAGTGTCACTAATCCATAGAAACGGGCCGGGAGAGAAACACACTTCAACAGATAGATAAAGATAATTGTTATTTTTCAATGTATTTGAACCTCGTGAGTTTGTTTTATTATTTTTCTTTTACTTACGCTTGTGCGGTATCACCTTTACCCCGGATTCAGCTTGCACTACGGTCCGACGCCAGATTGATTTCATCTATCTAAGATCAAAGTCACAACATGAGTAGTTTAGATTCAGATCAAAGCAGTTACTTCGGTGACCAAGCGTTGGAGGCTAGCTGAGAACGACAAAGATGGTATCGAACCGGAAACGACCAGATCGACCGGGACACAGGCTGGTGGCAGCGACAAGGAGTCAACCCCAAAACGCTGGTGTTAGAAACCTTACGACTTCGCGCCGCAACTGGGAGTTGACCACGGGCCGACGGCGCAGTGTCATATACTGACGTCGCAACCAGTGGACGTCCCATATTGGCGCTGGCGCTGGCGCTGCGACCGCGACCACCGGTGGATGTCACATATATATATATATATATATGAGGCAACAAAAATTTATTCAAACACGTTCCACGTACATGGTCTGCCTGTATAGACCTCACTGAAAAAGATATATCTAATATTTCTAATTATTATTATTATTATTCCTTAGATTTCTGGCGTGTACACATTTCTTTCCGGGTCCCAACCAGAGACATAAGGTCAGAAATGGCATCATGACATTTTCCACTGACTAATTAAAAACACGCACACACATATTTTACATAGATAAAGCCCTTCGTAAGGTGTGGGTTGTACTCATGATAGTATTGGTCATGAAGCGGTTTATCTTGCCAATATTTCTGTATCTGGTCGGTTGCATTTGTTTTTGCTTTTTTTTATGTATTTTGCAGCTTCAGTCGGTTTATTGTGCTTTACTTGTATTTCTGCACCCATTTGAAACTCCATTTTGAAGTTGGTGTCTTCATTTATTACAGAATAAAGTCACCTACTACTTTCATGTTGTTTGACACATATCATCATCCAGTCTTCTGTAGCTTCCAGGTATCTTTGAAGGCCAATTGTTGTAGTTTTGTAAGACAGTTCTAGTTGAATTAATCCTCTGCCTCCTTCGGATCTGGGTACATACTAACAATCAACATCAACTATGGGATAATGCATGCAGTAGCAAGTGAGAGGCTTTCTCATTTTGGCGTCCATTCACTTAATGCCAGCTACCCAAGTGGACAAAATAAAGGGTTCAGTTCGAAATTCCAGTCACCTGCAGAAGACCGGAAACGTCGTGAATATTGCAATACCGATACGGACAACAATCCGAACAATGTAATAATATAAACCACATTTTAGTTCCTTTAAATTTATTCATATGTGAGGTATTGTGCAGCATTCATTGCTATATTGGAAGACTGATATTACGTAACAGTTCAGTTTTTGTTTCTTTGTTTCTGACGACAATTGTGAACTTCGGAGGGGTTACCCCTAATTTAAAAAATAAAAAAGTTTTAAAAATATGGGATTCGAAATAACTAACCTTAGACAAGTAGATTTCATAGATGCTACATCGAATATACGAAAAGTTACATATCAACCATAAAGAAAACCTAACGATAAATCACTTTACATACACACATCTGCCAACCATTCGCCAGCAATAATAAAACAAATCCCACAATCGATTAACCGCAGATTATCTGACAATTCTTCCAGTGAAACCTGCATCAACGAAGCCAAGAAAAATTACGAAAGGTCCTAAAAGATAGTTGATTTTCGGCAACACTCACATGCACACCACACAGCACAAAAAAGCTAACATGAAAAGAAACATCATATGGTTCAACCCACCATACAAGAAAACGTAAAAGCAAACGGAGGGAAAATATTCAGTAAACCCATACACAAACACTTCTCCGTATCAATCACTCCCCACAAGATATTCAACACAAAAAAAATCAGCTACAGCTATAGAGAACATGAAAGAAAAATAATAAAATGCACAACAGAAAAATAACAAAAAAACTAACCGAACAAATCAAATCCTCGTGTAACTGCAGAGCAAAGGACGAATGTCCTTTAAACCTCAATTGCTTGGAAAACAATATAATATACCAAGCCGCATAAAATCGGAATATAACGAAGAAAAGAAAACAGAAACAGAGAAACTACGAAACAAAAATAAACATTTACAAATAGTAAATACGCGAACAGCACAATGATTTCTAAACATATATGGGAAATTAAAAACAAAAACCAATTATATTGAAAATAAGGAAAATAGCATCAGCTTACAACAAGAAATTCACTAATCTGTCTGAATGAGAAAATATAATTACCTTTCCAGACTAACACAAATTCCTGAATAAACGATTAGGACTTATCTCAAAATGCAGACATGAAAACATTTTACTAGGTTGGTTAAAAACGAAAATTAAAACAAATACGAGAAAAATGGATAAAATAAATTAAAATAAATAAAATAAAACAATAAACAGATAAACAAAGTAAGTAAATAATAAACAAATAAACAAACAACTGAATGCACACGTAAACGCAAGTAAATGTAATAATAATAATAATAATAATAATAATCAACAACATATAATTCAGTAATCAATAATAATAGTGAGTGAAAAAGTTAACAACACTATAAAATGCTTACAAATAATCCCATTCGGATCGACAATTTTTTCTACTCAATAATTTGTAATGTAATCGTTATCGCCCATTCAATAAACTTTAGAATAATACAATAAACCTTCTATCCATAATGCACTATTGACCAACATATATAATATAGTCGAGCCAAAACACATCCCATATATATATATATATATATATATATATATATATATATATATATATATATATATATATTCGCCTACACACATAAAAAGAGAAATATCGCACTATTATATAGTTTCCCATTCAGGACATGGGCGATCATGGCTCTCCACAATTTCTTGTCTTTTGTAGTTCTTAGTAAATATTATCTTTCGCTATCTCTCTTCATACTTGTTCTGTCAACGATTTATACAAGCGCTGCTTTCATCTGTCCCTGTTACCTTCAATTTTTGCTGTGAGTGTCAAATTTTCCAAGCCCTCTTTCCTCATTATGTGCTCTAGAAATTTAAATTTGTCTCTTTCTGATGTTAAGTATAAGATTCCTTTTTGTTTCCATTTTCACTAAAACATGTTCGGTCCATGGTATTCTCAGGGTCGTTCTATAAAACCACATTTCTGTTGCCTCAAATATATTTTTCATCTGTGAGGAGATTGTCCAGCATCCACTGTCATATAGAAGGACTGATATTAAATTAAGTACTCTTTTCTCTATTTCTAACGAGATTTCCCTGTTTCTTAATAATTTGCTTAGCTTTTAGAAGGCATCTTTCTCTATCCAATGCACTTGATTCTGTTTCCATCCTTTGTTAAAACACTTCCCAGATATTTAACTTTTTGCAGTTGTTTGATTTTAGCAAATCCAGTTTACAATTTGGAAGGCGGGCTCTTCTTTTTGCTGACAACCTTTGGCCAAAATGGCTGAGATTATACGTAGACACGGAAGCCTGAAAATCATATTTCTGTTGGTATTGTAGTTACATCATTTGTTTTCCGTGCTGAAAGACACCATATACCTTAAAATATCCACTTGGCTCACAATATTATTCACTGTGTTATTTAACAAACGACGAAGCCGGTCTTCCTACGCTCGTTTTAACTGACTGGGAAAACAAATAACTTATTCAAATCACAAGCACTCCTTCTACATGACTCATCCCGTTTCTTTGTTGGGGTCGGAGGCTTTTCTTTGTGACCGCCTTCTTTATTTTTTGTCATTTCGTCGCTTTCACTCCTTCAAACTTATTCTTCTCGGTTTCGTCTCTCTTTCTCTCTCTCTCTCTCTCTCTTTGTAATTTCTGATATTATCACTTTCTATCTTTCTGATATACATATATATATATATATATATATATATATATGAATTCCCATGAGGATATAATCCGGGTAGAATTCAATGTCCTTGTTTATAATTTATTATATTTGAATCGTAATCACCATCCAAATCATCAAACCTGCAAATTCAAAAAAAAATTTTGTTTTTTTTTAATTTGTAGGTTTGATGAATTGGATGGTGATTACGATTCTAATGTAATAAATTATAAACAAGAAATATTAGTGTTTTAGTCTTTTATATTATATTCTTGCTCTGTCAAGAACATTGAGTTCTACCCGGATTCAATCCTCTTGAAATTTATATATATATATATAAGTATTTTGACCACTAATAATAATAATAATAATAATAATAATAATATATATATATATATATATATATATATATATATTATTAGTGGTTAAATTATATATATATATGAATATTTGTGTAGCATCCTTTATATATATATATATATATATATATATATATATATATATATATATATGTATTGTGTAATTTTAATTTTAGGCAGAATATTTACATTGAAACAGGTTTGTTTAAATAATTTAGCCATATCACATCGATTAGTGTTCGTTGCGATCCTTTGAAAAATATTACTTCCTTTATGCTGAAAAAAAACCCAACAGAACATGTGAAATCTAGAATGCTGCATAAGCAGTAATAAATAAAAAAAAAGAAATGGTTGAAATGCTTCAAATTCACAGAAACACATACATACTCATAGACAATTTTGACAGCCTGAAGATGGTCTCAGATGAGATTGAAAGTACTTTTGAAAATAAAAACTATTCGAAAGAAAATTTTGGTATTATCCTTATTCAATTCTCTAAGTTTACCAAAAGATTGATCAGCAAACTTGAAAATATCACAACGAAAACTAATCAATATAACAAAAACTAATATATATATATATATATATATATATATATATATATATAGGAACCATATCTTCCTATATGCATATAAGCATCTTCCTATATAAACATATTATCCCTATTTTTATTTTACTCCTCCAAAGTTCAAGGATTAATTTCTTCGTGTTATTGTGGAACTGGTCAAGATAAACATTGTAGTAATAATCCATATGGTCTTTATTTCCCCAAATACTTTCAGTCTCATCCAAGATCATCTTCAGGGGTGAACTGCTAAGACAAACTATTAATTTAAGTTATGAGTATGTGATCGTGAACGCTATAAAATTCAAAAGATTTTTATGTAAGGCAGGTAGCTTACTTTACATAATTTGTTAATTAAAATTAAATTACTTGTTTTAAAATATTATTTTAATTGTGGTTTTTAACAATTACGATTTAGATATTTTAATATTTTATATTGCTCTTATAAACATTTACTTTTTATATATATATAAAGGGCTTCCCGAATTTGAAGTCTTTGTTATTTTTTATTTTCTTAGTGGAGTATAGTTGTATTGTCGATTAATATTTCTCTAAATCCTGAATGTCGACAGGAATATTCCTTTAAATGTTGCAAGATTGAACTATAATAATTCAAATGAACATAAAGAAGTAATGGATATTTTAATTTATTAATTTGACAGTTTTCATCACTTTAAACGTTATTATTAGTAGATACGTATTTTCGTCTACCGGCTTAGATATTCGAGAAATCTTATTAAAGAAAATATG
>CAHIKZ030000954.1:670000-762500 GCA_903632075.3 Acanthosepion pharaonis | reverse complement strand
AGAGTTTCTCAAACGAAGACAAGATACGAGTGTTCGGCGGAAAATAATGGTGAATATATAATTGAATAAAATATAATTTTACTTTATTTCTTGAAGAATAAACTTAATAAACCAAAACGGAAATTACTTATGAACAGACCCAATATTTTACTATAGGTTTTACTGTAGTAATAAGTTGAAAATAAAGAAAGCGGTACTTTTATTGGTTATACATTCATATAAGAATTACTAATAAAAAAAAAAAAATTTATTACACATACGATGTTGTTCGATAAAAGTGACTCACCTGATTTTACTAAAAATATTTTTGTCTATTTTTTTTTTGGGGGGGGGTTAAAATAATTTTTAATCCTACTAATATAAAGACCCCTTCCCGACCACTTAGGAAAAAAAAGTTTATTCACCCTAAGGTATTCTATTGATAATTATAAATTTGGATATAAATGAGATTCAGGAAAACAACTCTGTGCAAAAAAAAGTGACTCAGATATCGCATTCTAATGATTAAATTGGTAAATTTAAAGAACTTTTGACAAAATATTGAAAACTATTTTACAATACACTCAGAACAATATTCTAGAGAATTCTAGAACAGCTTAAATTAAATCTAGAGTATTCTAGAATATTCCAGAAAGCCTCATAAAGTATAAAAACTGCTTGAAATAGCCACTCAGAACCACTTAAGGCATCTATTATTGTCCTCTCAAAATCAGACAAGTGTACGAGAGAAATTGCAGAAATTGCTATAACCTCTCAATCAACTGTCTCTCGACTGCTTAGGGCACATAATGGTGCCACTCCTGCTCCAAGGAAGGAAACAAGGGGACGAAAGAAAAAGATTGATGATAGAACTGGCAGGGTAATCAAGAGAGAAGTTGCAAAGAATAGGACTATAACTAGCCAAGAAATTGCAGCCAGTCTAAGCGAAGAGCAAGGTGTTAGTCTTGCCTCTTCAACAGTCCGTCGGTGGTTGTTAGAACAAGGCTACAAATCTTGCAGACGAAGGTTTAAGCCGCTAATAAGCAAAGCCAACAAAACCAAGAGACTTGAATAGGCTCACTATTACAAAAATTTCACCGTAGAAGACTGGAAGAATGTTCTCTTCTCTGATGAAACGAAAGTTGAGATAAATTCAATGGATAAGCGATCTAAAATCCGAAGAAGAAGCTTTGAAAGCTCTTTGAATTTAGCAGTAAGTACTGTCAAGCATCCGTTCAATATAATGTTCTGGGGATCCTTTTCTTTTCATTGAACTGGTTTGTTAAAATCTATTGAAAAGACCCCCAGGAGCGAGCAGTACAAGAGAATTTTAGAGTCTTGTCTGCTCCCTTCTGCTGAAAGGGTGCAAATCGACCCCACCAAGCTCATTTTTATGTAGGATAATGCTCCCTGTCACAAATCAAAATTGATGAAGAAATACTTTGATGAGAAGTAGGTGAGTGTTATGACATGGCCACCCCAATCTCCTCACCTCAACCCCATAGAAATAGAAAATGAGAATTAATTTTAAAACTTGAATACATGTACAGAAATTTGTTTTAATTAATAACTAATTATTAAACAATTAAACTGAAGCAGACTTCAATAAACAATAATAAAATGCACTAAGCAAATTGTTCAATACAAGATCAGGGTTGTTCAATCGATTTTATTCTGATGAAGATTACAGTCAATGAGAAACTGGCGAAAAAGTAGGTTCCCCCCTCCTCGAATGAAACCCTGAAATCCCCACAGGTGGAGAACCCCCTGGTATAGAGGCATATGAGTAAGCGAATACCTCAATAGAATAAACTGAAAAGTGACATGTTTTCTTCTGAGAGGGAACGTCTTCAGACTAATAAGTACTTTATCGATGGAGTCAGGTTTACATGTTTTGTAACGATTAAAATTAAGATCAAATTCAAAAGCGATGAAAAGCAGAACAAGATCCACTCAGTTAAACATCTATATACGTACGACGTCAACATATGAATTTCAAAGGAATTGCTGTTTATTTTTAAACGTTTTTGATACAAAACTATTTAAAATTTTCCCCGCTATCGCTATGGATTCGAAAAAGCCGGTAGTAAAGGAAATGCTATCTCCGTCATGGATCGAACCTGCACCTGTAGGTTAAAAAAAAAAACGTGTGAACCGGTGCGCTTTACCGTTCGGCCACAAAGAGCGTAACAGAAAACAAAATTCTATTTTTCTGTTCTAAGAAAATCACATCTTCATTCAGGTTATTTTCTCAAAAGCTTCATATTTTCTCAGTTTAGTATCAGCAAGAGTATGTCGATGTGGTGCAATGGTTAGCAAGCTTGCATCATTAAATCTCTTAGTAGTGAGTTCGATTCTCATAGGGTGGCAGTACTTTTCCGCTACGCTTAGCAAATACCGGCATTGTGTTACAATTGGATTTAAAGAGCAATGACTATAGTTTCGTATCGGAAACGTTAAAAAAAGGGATTTTCTAAAGAATTAATGTACTTATTTTCAATCCGACTATTTTATTAAATCAAACGCTCTTATAGAGGTACTTCGTATTTGAAATAGACGCCTATTTTTATTTATTAAACGGTGTGTATAACATTTGAAATAATAAAAGTGTGGAATTGAAAATAAATCAAATAAATCTTGAGAAATGTCTATAAAGAGGAAGCAAGGTGGTGTAAATGGACAATGACTCGGTTTAAGGAACCGAAGACTCGAAGTTTGAATTCCAGTTGAGTTAATTAAATTCACTTCAGTACAGACACCACTGGCAAAGGCATGAATCCATCTCTTTTTCTCTCCATCTATGGATAAATGGCAGGATAGACTGGGTCCTATAGACTTGGGTGGAAACCAGTCTATGAGAAAGCCAACTTTTGTGATGCTAACAAATACTCGTTGTCACTTTCGTAAAGCTCGTTGTAGTAGAGACTTTGTAATCGCAGATACATCTGTAGTGACGCTGTTGAATAATACCGGTGTCAGACACCTTCGAATATCACTCACACTAATAGTACTTGCTCAATAATACTTACTCGAATAGTAATCTGTATAGTGATCTGAATAGAGAGATAGTATTGTGAATAGAGTAAAGAATAGCGCTTCGTATAGTAATAGAGGATAGATTAGAAATGGCGATTAGTAGAGAGGATAGAATAGATATGCGATCGTCATACGTCACGCGACTTCCTATATATGCGTTTCCACTATGGTGGCGTAGTCCTTTTAATTCAATAATGGCATCGCCAAGGGTCGACGACAATTTATTCCTATATAACACCAACTCAAATTCAAAAACTGAGGGTGATCTTTTGGGGAGATTGTGTCACACTTATTCTTTTTATTCGGCTCTTCTAAAAAGTGTGGTTGGTTTTACACACGCATTCAACACTATAACCAGATGGTTGATATTATATAATCACACGTACTAGCTGTTCGGTTCTGAGATGCTGTGCCCTCATACGTCGAAAATGACAAGATAGTCCTGTTATATATATATATATATATATATATATATATATATATATATATATATATATATATAAATGTCGCCATCACAAAAACTGTTAGTCGTAAAATATTATTTCTTCAAACAAAACGCGTCACAACGCACTCGTTCTCTTTTTTATTCGCATTCCCAGAATAGATTGGTATATCATTTTTTATTAATCATCTCACCCCAAGCAAGGCAATATAGCCGCTAAGAGGCAAGGGGGGTTATTGAGTTTGGGAGAATAATAAGAAAAAGGAAAACATTAAGGAGAGAGAATATGAATTAACACAGAAGATAATAATTGACATTGCATTTAAATTTTTGAAGTTCAAAGTTTATTGGAAAACCAGAAGAGAGTTTCACAAGCAAGAAGTGCGAGAGAAGAAACTGTTACCATAGAACTTGCGGTTACATCTAGCCATTTCAACTGTAAAATGATGAGACTTTGCTTCCAAACTCGTACTGCACTAAAATTCATAAAGTCTATGAGCCAAAACGGGAAGCTCATCAGAACAATTGCCATGAAAATATTGTTATTGGTCATATGACCTGACATGTTCAGTCACTTTCCCATCACCGTTACGTAGCATACCTGTGTCTTTTTCTATAAATGAGTCACGGAAATTGATTGAAGCCGAAATGAAACGACAGGACAGGACCAATAACATATTTTTCTTTGTAATTTATTAAGAATCTCTAAATACATAGTAGAAGCAGAAGGGCAGATGTGACAGCAATATTCGATATACGAACGAATGGTAGACTTAGAAATGGGATAGATTCTGGCGAGAAAGTATGTTTATCAACACAGGGAATCAACTTACCAGCAGCAGATCTAGCAATTGATTCTCGTGGAAGATTCATATATTACATAGAAATATATTTACCTTATATATATATATATATATATATATATATATATATATATATATATATATATATATATATATATATATATAAAGTATATAATTCAAAATATATATATATATATATATATATATATATATATATATATATATATATATATAGTAAAAAAAGGAAGAACCGTAAGATATTTAATCCGGTGTTCTTATTGATATTTTTATTTTTACAAAACAGTGCTCAATGTAAATTTACAGAGCATAAATTTTATAAAATAACTGATTTAAAAATATGGTTTCATCGCTACACAGGAATTACCATGTTTCAAAAACAGAAAACAAAAACTTCAAATTCAATTATATTAAATTAAAAGCATTAGTTCTGTTTCATATTCAAGCGAATAATTGAATTTGAAGTTTTTGAAGTTTTATTTTTCAGTCTTTATGATGGTCGATACTTGATCTATCTCTTACTATTACATCCCCGGGCAACGCCGGGCTCTACTGCTAGTATATATATATTTGATTGGATTGATTTAAGTTTGTAACGCTGGGTTTCACGCTTTTGCGAAAGCGTGAAACCCAGGGTCACAAACTCACATCTATCCAACCAAATATGTTAGGTCTATCTCTGATATTGAGCGCTTTCTAATAAGTACCGCGCATATAATATATAAATAATATATATTTTACGTGTATATATATATATATATATGGTTATTTATGGTTATATTTATATACGCCCACTTTTCACACACACATACACACACACACACATACACACACACATATATATATATATATATATCGAGCGTGTGAGCAACGATGACGTTTTGGAGAGGAAACGGCAAGCGTCAAACAAGTAGGAAGCTTATACTTGAAATGAGGAAGAGGTAGATGAAATTTCTGGGAAACGTAATAAGAAAGGAGGGCCTGGAGAATCTGATACTCACAGGTCGAATAGAAGGAAAGAAAGAGAGAAGGGAAAGCAACGCATGACATATCTAGCGGGCTTAAGCAAGTGGATGGCAGAACGTGGTCTGGGGGAGGAGGCAGAGGGACGAAACTTATTGAAAAGTAAAAGGGATAGGAGGAAGTGGAGAGCCATGATCGCCTACGTCTTGAAATGACTCGCCACAGAAAAAAGAAAGAAAGATTATGAAAAAAAGAACTAAGTTTCATAAAAAGTTGAATAAAATGTCTATATATACAAGGAATGATCTAAAGAATGTGTAATGGCGACAGAAATGCAGGAATTTATGCTTAAATAATAAAATTGGCTGAAGGTTTTAAAATGGCTTTACAAAGAACTTCAGTAATTTTTAGTATTGTCTGTGTCATTAGTATTTCTGCTTTGTTTTATTTCAGATAGAAAATAAATAATTTGTACATAACTCACACAAATTTGGAGTTCATTACTAGCCTTCCCGCTTAGTCGTGTCCCCACGCGAACTTTTGCTTGCAATGGCCGTATCACAATACAAGTAAAATTATGTGATGCTTTTGTAGTTTTGCTTTTATATTGCATTAAAATTGTAGGCAGGGAAAGATGAATTTCTATGCTTAGTGTTTCGCTTTCTTTGTCATTTATAAATAGAAAGCAAAGATATTCCTGAGGTGGGGTGATAGTTAACAAGCACAGCATTATTATTATTCTTTTAAATATTTTTTATGAATTGTCTCTCAGAATACCTGATACTGTTAGGTTGTTCGGAAAATAATGTCCAATTTTAGAATAAACCTTTAGAAAAAAATTACTTCTAAAATATTATAATAGTTGCTGCTGCTACTGCTGCTCAAAATTCTAAAGACATGAGAGTCCGCGAGAGTCACCTAATCTCTCCAATACTCACGGTTTTGGCAGGGCGTCATAACATTCTCCAGCGTCTGCTGGAGATTATTGAGGACAACGTTCTTCCAGCTGATGCATTGTCTGCCACGAGGTCATCGCCAGTCTGCACACGGGGAGTTGAACTGGTAGATGACACTGGTGGGAAGGTTATCAGGTCGACGCAGGACGGGAACGAACCGACGAAGACGGTGATGAGCGATATAAAAGTTGCAGAAAAATAGATTACTTATTCTTAATGATTAATGTGTCCTCTGATTTTATATCAATACATTTTAGAA
Organism: Acanthosepion pharaonis; assembly: GCA_903632075.3. Taxonomy (NCBI): domain Eukaryota; kingdom Metazoa; phylum Mollusca; class Cephalopoda; order Sepiida; family Sepiidae; genus Acanthosepion; species Acanthosepion pharaonis. Next base: position 756,044 of record CAHIKZ030000954.1, on the reverse strand, counting down.
TTTAACTTAAAACATTATATACTCGTCATCTTGAACATGAAAAAAAAAGAAGAGATATATTTACTTTTTTTGCACGAGTTCAACTTTGTTGATAATGCTTCTCAAACTTCTGGCAAAATTAACAGAACACAGGGTGAGTGATCCACTTGTAATCGGACAGTGTGGCGCTGTATTCTGAAGTTCCTCAGTGGAGATACGAGTCTTGAAGATCAAGGTGGTAGCAAATGACAGTCAGTCGGAGAAAACCCAATCTACAGTAACTACAATTAATTATGATCATAATATACATACTATAAGCATGTATATATGATATAAATAAATATATACTTAATATAGATATATTAATCAAAACAAAAAAAATAATAGATTTCTCACAGCTACTTTCTCTACACGTTAATGTATCGTACTTTATATACTGTACACCAGTCTTTGTTTACAATTGAAAAGCCCGCCGCTAAACGGTCACTTTGAGAACTAATACGACTCGTTCCGCTAAGCAGGCAAATTTTAAAATACATCTCTGACGATTTGGGAAATTATTTTCTTGTAGATTTTCTTTTATTTTGCCTGTAGATTTTGTCCGTTACATCCGAATTCCGTTGATGGGTGTCCGTAGATGAGAGGTTTTTCTGTATATATATATTAGTAACGACTCTAGGTCATCAGTGTTTGTCAGGCTCATTAAAATCTTTATACCATTGGTATAACTTAGATACTAAAATGATTCATTTACTCTAATTAAAATATATATATATTTTTTAATCTTTAGTCGGCATCACATCCCCTAAAATGTGAATATTGATTTCAGATGGCTCCAGTTATTTTTCATCCAAAAGATGTATATTAGTATTTGAGAAGAGAAGGACAGAGAAAAAGACAATGAAAAAAAAAAAGAAGAAACAGAATGAAATAGAAAAAATTGACAAAGAAAGAAAGAAAGAAAGAAAGAAAGAAAGAAAGAAATGCGAGGGAGAAAGAAAGAGAGTAAATGGTATAAAATATGGGAAAGGAATAGAGAGAAAGAGGTGGCGGAGAATGATTCTAAATAAGAAGCATAAACGAATATTGTGAAGCGCGAGAATTTCTGAAAAAGAAAAGAGCGAGACAGAAGTGAGAGGAAAAAGAGAGAAGCAAAAGAAGAAAGAATGAAAGAGAGAAAAAGAAAGAGAAAAAAGAGAAATAAAGAAAGTGGGAGGAAATTAAAAGGAAGATGGAGAAAAAAAAGAAAGAAAGAAAAAGAAAGAAAAAAAGACAAAAAAGGGGAAGATAAGAGGGAAAGGAAGAGAAAAAGAAAAATAGTGAAAATGAAAAAGAAGACGGAGTAAAAAGAAAGAAAGAAATTGATTGATTCATTTTCTACGGCTTATCAACCATTTTCAAGTTATTTAAAGCCGAAAAATATTTTTCCGATTGTAAGAATGTATTTATCTTTTGGTGGGGGGATAATATTGATTTAGTGATACAAGTCTTAATAGTTAACCCATAACTAGGGGGAGACTTAACAATCCCGAGCCGTTATCCATTACACCACCCTAACATCGAAGCTTACAGCACCTGGTATTCCCAAGCGGTCACCCATCTATGTACTGACAAGGATCGACGTTGCTTACCGTACGGAAACCTGTGTATCAACGTGTTGTGGCTGTAAGCCTGAAAGAAAGATGGACAGAAAGAGAGAAAATTAGTAAGAAAGAAACAAAGAGAGAAAAAAAGAAAGTGAGAAAGAAAGAGAAAGAGAAAGAGCTCGTAAATAAAAGATGTTAGCGAATATAGAGAATTGGGGAAAATGTTTGTGATATTTTAGCACCACTAACAAAAGAGAAACAGACAGTTAGAAAGAGAGAGAGATAGATAGAGAGATAGAGAGAGTGGAACAAAAGAGTGAATCAATGAAAGAGTATAGAAAGTTTGTGTCTAAAAGTAATTAACATAAACAAGCAAAAGAAAAAAAAAGACACATGTCGGTGAAAAGTGGATAGAAGTCATAGCAATGAAATCATATTGATCATGGATCGCTCGGTAAAGTGTACAGCTTCCGGTCTTACTCCATTTTGAAATTAAGACTGGTTAATTAATTGAAAGGGCGACCACAGGCCAGTTAAAGTCAGTTCAAACAGATCGTTTGAACCTGTCTGGACTTATTTAAAGTTAATATAAAACGAGTGAAAGAAAATAAATACAAATAATTCCAGGCCTACTTTACAACGGACAGCATTACAAATTACGTCTTGTGATCCCAACGGTATATCTCAGGCCTCAATATTTTTCTTGTATGATGGCTTCTTTTATTGGCACGAAAATTCTCTGTCCTCTTTTATAACCAAGACACCGGATATTAGAATTTTTTTTTCTTCTGACGTTGACTTTGTGCTCATTCCAAACAAAAGATCCGTTCATTTCTTCGTTTCTGTTATCGACAGACTCTGCACGGTTTGAAATCTTCCAGTTCTTCAAAAACTAATGATGACGTCTTAAAATAAAAGTGGTGGGATCAGCAGAGGCAATTATTAATCTTTTCACTGCGTCAAAAGACGTTAATTAATTGATTTCCCTCTTTTTAAAATTAACGCCTTGTCTTCATCTTATCTTTCGTACACTGCTATGGCAAATACATAATTTTCAAGCGATGCGAATTTAGCAGTTTGCGTAGAATTCTTGATTAAATACATGTCAGCAAAAAAATTATTTTTTTTTATAATGATTTTCACTCTGTACAAAGCCCGAGGGCCACTCGATGTAGAGGGTTAAAGAATAAGAATCAGAGCTTATGCGGATATGTGTGAAAGATAACGGTTAACCCTAGACTTAAACAGATTAAGGCTGTAGTAATCAGGGAAGTACCCTCTTGGGAGTTGGTACGCTACCTCGGGTAGCTTAGGGCCTTGTATAAGGTGAACACAATTGTAAAAAATGCAAAATCCTGTTCGCTTAATTTTCTCTGACAAACAATTGCATGTTGTTTTTCAGGTTCTGGCAATTCGAAATAACGAAATACATTTTAAATCTCACGAAAGACAGAGAATTTTTTTTTTCAGTCGATTCCATTTAGGTTGAGATGTTGAAAACTGCCAAGATCCTGCCGCAATTTCCTTTGTTAAAAATTTTCTAATCATTTTAATTCTCCAATGACTGTCTTGTTTAAAAACGTTTCATTTTTTTTAGCTGAACCGAAAGAGACCAATTAACCTCATTAGTACTTCTTTTTTTTTTTTTTTTAAAGCAAATCACCCCAAGGAAGGCGTGAGTGCCACTATCACGCAAGGGGTCACATAGAGTGAGAGTAAGAGTAAAGAGGGGGTGTTTGAGGAAAGGATAAAGAGAAGGACAGGGATCAAGATCAAGGCATCAGAAGATGTCGATTGACATTACATTTGAATATTCGAAGATGATAGCTATCAGGAAAGCAACTGATATGAAGGGAGTTCCACTGACGGGAGGTGCGAGATACGAAGCTGTCGGAATAGAAGAGATTGTTATTCAGCCGTTTCGCCAGTGAAAGTAGCACGCTTAAATTCATGCAGTTTGGGAACCAGTGAAAGTAGCTTGTCAGAGCAGTTGCCATGAAAGTACTTGAAGAAAAGACAGAGGGAAGCCACAGCACGTCAGTGAGAAAGTGACTGTAGACGAGGTGACAGATCAGGACCTATCACATTGCATATCCGTCTTTGCATTTTGTTGAGGACTAGTGTCAATCGTTATCTATCCTACATATCTTCATCACAACTTACTCCCTCCCTCTACTTGTATTCAAACATGTTTCATTGAATTCTATAGACATATCATGTCTATTTTATTTTCATACCGATCCTTTTCAGTTCTCTAATCACTTTCTTGATGTTAAGATGAAATTCATCAAGGAAGGCGCCGTAGTTTTTTGTTGACCCAAATACTTTCAATCTTTTCCAAGATCATCTTCAGGGGTAAATTACAAAGACAAACTTTTCAAATAAACTTTAAAATAATTACAGAGCGAGTTCGCCCGTGTTTTTAAAAATCATCATCACAACAGAATGAAGGTTTTATCGAAGTTTGTCTTTGTAATTTACAAAGGTTTTTGCGGGAGGAATTTTAATTTCGCTTCAGGTTTGACTGTTTAAGATTAATTTCATTTTTTGTCGTTTTCAATATTAACAGAAGTTTTTATTCTGAGCTTCACGCGTTGAGCACGAATGGAATTCAAGTGAGCGTCTTTCCATTTTTTAAAGATATATATATATATATATATATATATATATATATATATATATATATATATATAATCCATTGAGATATAATCCAAGCGAATCCGATTAATATAACAATGTTAAAACTGATTCGCATAGAGAACACAATGTTTTATTCAAATTTTATTAACCTGATGCGTTTGAAAATCCCCCAGATTAATTTTATTTTGTGGGGCGAAATGATCATGATGTTGATGCAATCTTAATTCTTATTGTAAGTAATTGTTGTAGCATACCTACAGACGATAATAAGTATGTGCCCATTCACATAAATACAGTAGTAAATACTGTATGTTGGTCTGCAGTTGGAGATTCGTTTCCAGCTATGACTCCGGGCATAGAGGTTCCTCAGACGAGGCTATGTCGAAGGGCAGAGTCTCGTTTAGGGAAACAGCTACACGACCCCATTTTATACGGGGTCTACGGGGAATTTTTGGCTGAGCCCACGGGTTCGGATACCCCACATTAAATTCGGCTTTGTGCCATATGTGACCGCGTGAGGTGGTTGGTAGATATCCTGCAGTTTGAGATTCATTGTGGAATTCACTTGACTCATTTTTAGCAGTTAAACTACTTCTTTTACGCACCGCTGGAGAATCTTATATGTGTTGTTCTTGTCGTAAGTATTATCGTTCATTAACAATCTTTGTGTGATTATTCTATTCAGTAACTTTCTCTAGGTTACAGCAGTAATATATATATATATATATATATATATATATATATATATGCGTGGGGATCAAATGTATATCAAATATGGATCGGAATCCGAGAGAATGATAAGATAAAGGACCAATAGAAATGGTTTATCCTTCTAATATGTTTCACTTTTATTAAAGCTTCGTAAGAGAATGTGATATGGAGAAAAAGAAGAAAGACATTCTGGTATTTTACGTGCATTCGACTCTTTAAAACCAATTTGTAGCGTTTCGAATTCAAGAAGAGATGAGGCGTCCATCCGAAGTCTGAAGAAATTAACGGATTGCAAGTCTACCGGAGAAACGCGATATTCAGGCCGGTAGGCGAAAATAAATAAAAATTCATCCCTTTCTTTAGAAACTGTTATGTAGATGTATAAAACTTCTATGTGAACATCAGATGATAAGTGTGTGCGCACGCATGTGTGTGTGTATGTATGTGTTCGTGTGTGTGTATGTGTGTGTGTGTGTATGTGTGCGTGTGTATGTGTCTAGTTGACATTATGTTTGGTAGTTTTTCACATGTTGATTTCGGAATGTTCTTACATCTATACAATTTGTTTTCGATAAATATACATTAGATTATTTAAGAATGGATTCAGTATAGGTTGGTGATGTAATATAATGTTTTTAACGTCTGTTTATAGTTGGTGATATTGTTAATATTAGGCTTTTAAAGTACTTCCACTTTAAGGGATTATGTTCTTCTTTAATTATGGTGGCATTAGGAAAATCAATTTTATGGTCAGTTTTGTTCCTGTGTATTACAAGAGTGTTTGAATAGTTGTGTGAACGTAAATCTATTTTGTGTTCGTAGAAACCGGCTTTTAGATCACGTGATGTCTCCCTTGTATAGGTTTTTTCACATTGTAAACAATTGTTTGGATAAGCATTTGAATTAGTGCTGAGTTTGTTTTCTTCCTAATAATACTTCTGATTGTCTTGAACGTGGTGGTAACGATCCTAATGTTTTCTAGGGTTGAGTATGAAATGATGTGGGTAGTTAAGAAGTCTAAATGTTTTCTTAATATATTTCTCTTCTTCACTGAGGTATTCTGGGCTACAGACCAAAACACTCTAAGGTAGAATCCTATGAGTAATTCTGGTTTTATTCTTTGATTGTGGAGGTAATAGAAATTAATTAGATGTTGATGCTATTAATATAAAGAACATTAACATTTTCTCCAGTTGACCAAATACAAGAAAATTAAATTAAATACCTATTATAAAATATTTAAAATCGCTAACCTCATCGTCAAAAATAATATTTCACTTGCAAGATCCAAATTACAGAGAACCAATATTATTTACGAATTTACATGTCCCTTAAAGAACTGTGTTTCTGACCAATCCAAATTCATAAATAATTCTATTGGATATTCTACAACATGTTTAACAAGAAGACTCGTGTTATATATATATATATGACCATAGCTCAATTACATTTGAATACAAATGGCGACCTACGAAACTCTATCCGTAACATACTCGCTAATAATACAAATATAATAGTTCCATCCACATGTAAAGAAAGGCTAAAATAATGGAAGCATTATTAATAAAAAAGAAAAAGCCAACTCTTAATAATGTCAACTATGAACACAGTCACAATATGCTGACCATCTTCGGAGAATAAAACATTCCTATAACTCTAGATACATACATAAAACAATGCATATATTCAGTTAAATATAAAAAATAGCTAGAGTATAGCTGAAAGCGACTGGAAAACATAAGAACAATTTTTATATAATTTATCCCCTTTAAAGAAAAAAAAAATTCTACGAACACATGAGAAATTATATATAAATAATATATAACCACAACACCTTGTCAGTCGATTTTTGCTCATGTATATAAATACTTGTCACGAAATAAAATCCTTACTTGGTCATGATAAAATCACTCAGAGGTCGAAACACGTCGGCTAAGATAGGTTTTTCTTTTATCTTTATTAAATATATATATATTTATATTTATATCAGTGTGTGTGTGAAAGATTGTTTCGCTGTATCACAGCTCATCAATGTGGCTGGACATCCGATTGCATCAAGCCAGGATTTTCTCCCTGAGTCTCAGCTCCCCAGAGAGTGTGAATTTTTCGTATTTAGAATAAACACGCCAGTGACTCAGGGCTCAATTCATATAAGAGCTTTTTGCATCATATATATATATATATATATATATATATATATATATATATTTAAAAAAAAAGGACCATATTTTTATTATAAAAATAGATACAAAATTTCAAGGTTATCAAAAAAAAACACACACAACACACACACACACACACGCACGCACGCAAATACAACACACACATCTATCTATCTATCTATCTATCTATCTATATATATATATATATATATATATATATTTATATATATATATAATTTAAAAGCTTCTTAATATTGTTTGCTTATTACATTGGAATCGTATTTTTTTTTTTAGACCTACAATAAGGTTTCTCAGAATTACCTCGCCCTATTGGTTGAAAAATTTATAACAATTGTGATAAGGATATTAGTCTGAATATTCCAAATAATAAATTAACATAGTTCTTGGATTGAAGATGAGGCTTTTTATATTATATTCTTACTCTGTCCTGGACATTGAGTTCTACCTGGATTGTATCATCTTGGAAATTTATATATATATATATATATATATATATATATATGTGAAAAGTGAATATAAATATAAATGTATATATGTATAACTTATATATTATATGCGGTACTTATTAAAAGCTCAATATCGAACTAGAGCTAACATTTTTGGTTGGATAGATGTGAGTTTGTGACCCTTTTCACGCTTTAGGACGTCGACCAAAACCCAGAGTTTGTTTGTCGATCGCCAGGGGATCACAACCGATAATTCTAAATATATATATATATATATTTTTTGGTTAGAATTTTATCAATTTCCATTTTGGGATATAAATATATTGACCACCAATATTATCAATCTATCTATCTATATATATATATATATATATTGACCAATAATTATCTATCTAGCTATCTATCTCTCTCTCCCTCTTCTTCGTATATATATATATATATATATATATATATATACATAATGGGCGTGTGTGTGTATTCAAGAGATTAAGAAATGAGTCACGTGATCACCACATCCTGACCAGATGTTTGTCCAGATAGAGAGCGTGTGCATCCCACGAGCACTTTGTAATTCGTTGAATATTATAGTTCTGTTATAAAATTGGTATATCTCTTGCTTAACAAAAAAAAAACAATATATTTTTCTTTTTTAACATTTCTCTTCTTTCCAATACTAACCTTGTTATCCAAGTTTCCTGTCACTTTTGAAATCCACCCTCGAAGACGTTTTCCGTAAGTGAGTCGTGGGACTTCCGCGATTCGCTCTGGATCTCGGCGGTGGTGTTAATACGCCGACCTCATCTTATCGCTTAATTAAAGAATGGGTGTTTACATTTGCGAAATCTGGCGAATAAGTCGAACCGTCGTCTTTTGAAAAAAACTCGAAAGTTCCATTTTTATAGCCGTATAATTCAATTCTTCTACAGATCCAGTCACTTTCGTCAAGGTCCTTCCTCTGACCCCTCATAAAGTTCTGTTAACTCGATTAACTGTCTGACCCTGTGGGACGAATTCCCGATACACAATTCTGTGGATGTCGAAAAAAAAAAAAAAACGTCAGCCGTTACAGCATTAAGGTGATCGTTTCACGGCTTGCAAGAACGTTGCGATGTCACTCCTCACACGTTAAGGTCACTTAGCTCATATCTATCCAACTGTGTGCTGCCTTCTGCTTTCACCTGTTTTTTGTCCACCTCGTATTGAACAATTTCAGAATTTCTGATGGCCTGGAAAAAACACTTTCGCGTGGCACTATTATTATTATTATTTCCTCGATTTCTGGTGGGACTCATTTCTTTCAAACCAGATGTTTTCCATCATGACATTTTCACGGAGCAATTTAGAAAAAAAATCATATATATTTTACATCGATAAAGCCCTTCGTAAGGTGTGGGCTGTACTCGTTCAAAAAATTTTTGTATTATTTTAGTCATGTTACCAGGAATCATTCAATTGTCTACTGGATACTTTTCTTGGGGCTCCAACTATGAAAGATTGTTGATTTTCTCATGTGCCAATTTTTGAGATTTTTTCAAGGTCCTTATTTTATAGTTTTTATCTTCAATACTTACAGTCTGTAGGGATTGCCATGTTAATACGGAGCACTTTTTCTCTTTACGGTCTCTAATCACGATATTTAGGCGATTAGCTTTCATTATTCTGTTTGTGTGTATTGTAAAGTCCCAGGTCCTCCTCCTTAACCGTGTCTGGGTGGTGTTCATACCAATATTTTGCAGTTTCCTTTTCCGTAAAAGTTGCAGATTTTCCAGTGCAGATATTGGCCCACTGTCATGCCGGGTTTTATTTTAGTGGGTTTCTTACCTTTTTCCTGATACAAGATGATCATTTTTCTGGATATGTATCTTTTTAGAACTGCATTTTGGGCAATATTTTATTATGTGTACTTGGTAATATCTAGTTAAAAAGCATTGGTTATGTGCAGCAAGGATAAAACTTTCGGTTTCAGCATTTAACCCTGCACCACGTAGCCACTGATGTGTACATAAGCTTGTTTGGTACGAGCAGAGTATTGACCATGAAGCGGTTTATCTGCCATCGTTTCTGTATCTGGTAGGTTGCATTTGCTATTTGCTTTCTTTTTTAAGTATTTTGCAATTTCAGTCTGTGTATTGTGCTTTACTTGTACTTCTTCATACATTTGAAACTCTATTTTGAACTTGTTGGCTTCCTTTATGACTGAATAAAGTTTTTTACTACTTTCATGTTCTTTGATACAAATCATCATCCAGTCTTCTGTAGTTTCCAGGTATCTTTGAAAGCCAATTTTTGTAGTACAGTTCTAGTTGAATTAATCCACTGCTTCCTTCGGATCTGGGCACATACAAACGATCAACATCAGCTTTGGGATGATGCATGCGGTAGCAAGTGAGAAGCTTTCTTGTTTTGGCATCCATTCGCTTGATGCCAGCTATGTCCCAGTTAATGATGTTGAAACTCTATTGCACCACACGGAGGGCCAAGGTGTTTATGGCTGATATTCTATTTTTTGAATTCAGCTCGGTCTTCAGTACCAGATGCACACGCCTGTAGTATTCCTTATCTTCTCCTTCATTTGGTTATGCTGTATTCCATCTTTTCCGCTGACTCATACGTATTTACAGGTTTCTTCTTGTTCCAGTTCCCTAACAAAATCTATGTCTATTGAGTGCGTTTGTGTAATTCTCTCTTTCTTTAATGTTACTTTTGCACATTTATCTAATCTGAAATCCATACCGATGTCATCACTGAAACATTTTACGATATTGAGAAGACCCTTCAACTCATTTTAGTCTTTGGCAGAGAGTTTGAGATCATCCATCTAGAGTAGATAATTGAATACTTACTTTGTTTAATCTGTAACCATAGCTACTGTTATTTAGTTCATGTGTAAGGGGGATTAAGGACAGACAAAACAGAAGGGGTAACAGGGAGTCATTTTTAAAGATTTCTTGTCAGATATTCAGGCGGTTGGAGATGGCAGTGCTTCTATTGGGATTTAGGTATAATGTAGTGTTCCACATTCCCATGTTGTTTTTAAGGAATTTTACTATCACGGGGAACACTTTGTACATTTCCGAAGTCTTAACGATCCAAGAGTGTGGCACACTATCAAAGGCTTTACGGTAATCTATCCATGCTGACCTAAGATTTCTACATCGTCTCCTGCAATATTCCAGGGTCATTTTGTTTATCAATAGTTGATCTTTGCAACTATATGACCCTCTTCTGCATCCTTTTTGTTCCAGTAGAAGAATGTTGTTTGCTTTGAAAAAAATATTAAGTACGGTTGGTCAGGACATATGTGTTCAATTTATACGTGGCGGAGAAGACATGTTATTGGTCTATAATTTTTCGGGTCATCTGTTTCACTCGTTTTTGACATGAGATATGTAATACATTCAGTGATCCATTCCGGGATTTCATTGGGATTATTCGTAAGATTCAGTTTGTGAAAGTGTTTTATGGATTGATGACAGCTGATAGAACGAGAAATTGAGCGCCTTGTCTTTTTCTGGGGATTACCATTTGGGAGATTTAGCTAGAGCTTGCCAAATATTATTCGTGGTTATATTTTCCTACTCTTGCAGAGATTTATCCAATATTCGTTCTTCTTCATATTGGATCCATTCTGCATTGGGGTTATATTCCTTTGGGCTGATCCAAATATTCTTACGTTTGTCAGCCGGTAGTATGATGATATTTTCGTTCCTCTGTAGGGATCCGATCGCCAGCCTGTCCAGTTTTGTGATGTTTGATCTGGGCGGCTTGGCTCTCTCCATTTCAGTTCATCAGCCTGAACCAGAGGAAAGTTCAAGGCCACGTCCTCGACTCTGGCAATGATGTCCAAGTATGGCACTCGCCGGATGGTTGTGGCGAAGTTGAGACCGTTATTTAATACTGATCCCTCAGAGGTACTCAGTTGATATTGGCTGGTGTTGATTACTGCTATATAGGTAGGTAATGAAAAGTTTGGTAAGCATGATATTCCTTGTAAATGTGATCAGAAGAACTAGGAAAAATACATTCCTGGGGAAACAGAATATAATCAATGGACCCTTAAGGTTGTCTGTTTTTTAATTTTAATTATATATATATATATATATATATATATATATATATATATATATATATATATATATATGTGTGTGTGTGTGTGTGTGTGTGTGTGTGTGTGTGTGTGATTTGTGTGTGTGGACATTAAACTCAACATCCAGAGGCGACAGTCTGTTTTCATGCTAAACAGATCATCAGGCCAATCAAGATACTCTGACGTTTGCGTTAAAGCATGATACAGACTGACGCCTCTGGGCGGTGATTTCAAGGTCCACATTTATATTTACATGCGCTCTATCCCTGGTAATGAGCCCTTTAACCCATAAATAAATCTTATATATAGATATATATAAACCATAAATTTAACACTATAGATAGTACTAATATATAACTTTACAAATCAGCATCTACCCACATTTCTCACCCACACAAGACAGACATGCTTACGGAGGTGTTGAGGCCTCACACTTATACACACAGCCACACATCATACTCACTCACTCCCTAAGAACCAAATAACACACACACAAACACTTAACAGAGACACATCCCCTCTCCAGGACCAATAAAACTGTCAAACTGACCAAGAATTCAAAGAAGCATAGATCCATCCAGCTCTTATCTCAAATAACAACTTAAAATAGACTGTTTGACCAACACAAGGAATGTTAAAAGATTCATGTTAAAAAGATAAAAAAAAACAAAAAACAAAAAAAAAAAATGAAAACTACAGACAAAAGTTCATTTTCTCCATCAAGACATTCATTTCTATAGTTCACTGCTACCAGCAAGTAGAAACATTTCTTCTCCTGGTGATGGCCATTTTGGCCGAAACTAGTCAAGGAATCTAAATGAAATAATAATAAAAAAAAAAACAAAAAACGAAAGAATATTAATCTACGACCCACTGTGTCTGAAGATTTTAATTTTTTAATATTTTTTTTATTGTTCAATATATATATATATATATATATATATATATATATATATATATATATATATATATAAACGAAATGTCTATGTCACTTTTTCAATTAAAAGAACATAACTCTGTAAATTTTAATATCTCATCTTCTTTATCTATATAATAAATGTGAATGCCTGTGTCACTATCAAACTATTAAAAGAACACGGCCCTCTAAATAAACGCTTTGAAATATTTCATCTTCTATAGAAATAAATGCGAATGTCAACTTTATTCCTAGAGGCCGTATCCCAACATACAATTTTAGAGTCAGGCCAGATTCACAGTTCTGAATTTTTGTATTCACAAATTTTCATTACTGCGATTATTTTCGGCGAAATCTCTGTCAACAGAGGACCAAATTGCAATCATAAGAGCCAAGACTGTAGCAAGGAAAAGGTATTAAAAAGGTATTACCGTGCAAATGGAAATCCAGATCAAACAGCAGCCAGGAGGGCTTCCAATGTTAAGAATAACCAAAGACTTTCAAACTCCTGAACAAGCCGAATACCTAATCAAATGTCCTCCGTACGAGCTAGCTTAAATGCCACCCGATTGGTTGGCTTTTGAGCTAGTATATATATATAAGATTATGGCAGTCTTGTGATTTATGGATCTTTTTCAACAGCTGCCCTTACCTTCTTCTTCTTCTTCATCTTCTCCCTAATAGATATCTCGACAGCACTTTTACCTAATCGATCAGATTATTAACCCACGGCCGAACTTGGCCGTCCGTATTCTGTCTTTTATGTCTTATCGATTAAGTCATTCGTCTCACAAGTCTGCGATTTGTATTTGATTCAAGATCGATTTGAAATTTCATTCAACAAGACTCCGCATCACTTTCGATTCTGGCTGCTCTCCAAAAGTCTCGCGTGTACTTAGGCACACACGCACTCGCGCACACACACGCACGCACGCACACACACTCGATAATCTCTTAACGCTGTCGACGTATATCAAGATTTTCATGAAAATCATTTGCCTCTTTGGGAAGCGTACATTGACTGCTGCCGACGTATATATACATTTACTAGACATACTTATACATCTGTAAAAAACTGACATTGCCCGCTCTCGACGTATATATATATGTGTGTTTTCAAGACAAGTAACTGTGACTTGTAAGGTGAAATGAGTTATGTGGCGTACAAGGCGAGCTTTTAAAATTAACCCCCCCCCCTAAAAATAGGGGTCGTCTTATACTCCAGGTATAAAATGTGAATCATAAATCCTGTCATTTATGGTAAGTTGTTAGCATGGGAAATTTTTGACGGTCGGCCAACCCCTGGTAACGATCGAAAACAAATATTTTCTACTGAAACAACTTAATTCACATTATTATAATAAAATAATAAATTTGAAGTGTAATAAAAGTACTCTCACCTTATATAGTATGTGCTATGACTGCACGACAACAATAGAACGCATATTTGTCAAGAGTGAAATCCAAAACCATCGTCACATGTTGTAAACAAAGTAACTGTTAGTCTTTGGCGCGTTCAGGAAAAAAAGATGTTTATATTAATAATTCAAGGAATAGTTTGGTAATAATAGTTAAGCATACTAGCCAGATCTTGTCGGCAAGTGGGGGAGTGTAAGCTCTCACTTTGTTACTAGCATTATCCATGGTAACATTATTAAAATCAAGCTATCACAAGACCCCATCATGGCCCCACCAACTACCGATAAAAGAAGGAAATATGAAGCATTTTTGAGGTTGAAAGCAGTAAATTTTGCCAAGGGAAATAACAGCTCCCCATAATAATTCTCCACCGTTTTTTTTTTCATTTGAATTTGAATGAAAAGAAATTATATTCTTACTGAAGGTATTTAATAAATTCACATGCAATACATTTTAAACAGGGGCGTCGTCTTGTACGTCGGATATAGCCTGAGACTTACATTTTAACTTGAAATATTGAGTATCGTTTTATACGCTCAGTCGCCTTGTGTGCCAGTATATACAGTAATATCTGAGGCAGCATAGGGAACCGACAATTTTTGTGTATTTTTAGATCGTATAATTAGGTTGTTATTGAGATCTAGTGTAAAGCTAAATCTCAATAGAGGTTGAAAGGAAGGGTGTCAGTTGAGAGAGTGACTACTCTCTATGTAAATAACTAAATAATATATTTTAGAAATATAACTTTGAATTCGATAACTACAATGTTTGTCATGATCATCTTATAATTTAAATTGATCGTGATCAGGCCTAGAAAATTCTCAAGTCTTATTACAAATAGACAATCATTACGGCTGAATTTAACGAATTATTTACTTGTGGACTATTGTCCTCATTTCAGCGGTTGAACTCTCCGGTCTCCATCAGTCACTTGCCGATCATTATGACCATCAGGGTCTTTCGAACTGGACCCTTTATTTAATCTACGGCGGCAGTCTCTTCTCGTGCCACTGCCCATGTATAGGGATATCTCGTCTAGTTTTATTTTTGTAGTACTGCTCAGTTATCACTAGCCATGATTCCACTGAGTCCAAGTACACACTGCCCCGCCCTGGGATTGAACTCACAATTACTATGCCACTAAATTCAAGGATCACGACTATTGTCCTGTCTGACAATTCTCTGTGGAACATTAAACCTAACATGACTGCTGATGAGTCCTACTGCTGATTGTCATGCTTGACTGCTCTCGATGAAGATTTTCTCTTTTGTTATCAGCTGCTGCTGCTGTAAGAGCCTTGCTGTCATTTCTCTTTCTTTTAACGGCTTCCATATCGTATTTATTTCGATGATAGGCCTACTAAGGAGATCCTCATAGGCTAGCATACATCCAGTATTTTAACTTCATATCACTGGATGGAAAAGGATTTTTTCATCCAGTCATGATCAACCGTGTATGATTTCATTGTCTCGTCCGTCACTACTGTTTTGCGATATTGTTTCAGGTTTACTTTTAAGGAGCGGATATTTTCACCTTTATATTCTCTGCCACAACTGCAAGGAATAGAGTACATACAGTTCTTGGTCATGTTCACCCACGGGTTAGGTTTTATTCAGCAGTGATTTCTCCGTAGATTAAGAGCTGTGCTTCTGAATATTGTTCTGATGTTTCCACTTGCAGACCATAATGTTATGTTTGCAGGATAGTTGCTATTCTGAATGCTAATCATTACTTATTGGTATGTGTTAGAGTTGCCACTTATGAGCATCGGACGGACTCTTTCTTCACACTGTATGGATGGTGGGAATTGAAGTTGATATATTGTCCGGTGAAGGTTGCCTTGTGATATACCGATGTTATGAACCCATTCTCTGTGCAAGGGGAATGGCTGTCTTCAGCGCAGCCCCCCCCCTTCGCCGCATGAAACACTTCGGATCAAGCCCTTTTCGGCCCGGCCTCTTTTCAGCGTAAATATATCTCAGCTTCTTTCTTGGTGCATAGTTATTTCGGCGCGGGACCACTTTTGCGTGACGATTAATTAAATGGCGACCTCAAATAATATAAGATGTAATATAAAAAAAACATCTATACAGAGAAAGTAGAATATTTACCACTTTTACTTTTCATCGAAGACAAAAGATGGAAACTGTTGTAATCTAGGGAATGTTACTGAATAGAATAATCAGATGAAGGTTAGTAATTAACGATAATACTTTGGACAAGAACAACACATATAAGATTCGCTAGCAGCGCGTAGAAGTAGTAGTCAACTGCTAGAAGTGAATCAAGTGAATTTCACAATGAATCGCCAACTTCAGGATATCTGCTAACTGCCCCACACGGTCACATGTGACACAAGGCCGAATTTAATGTGGCGTATCCGAGCTCGTAGGCTCGGTCAAAAATTCCCCGTAGGCCCCGTATAAGACGGGTTCGGGTAGCTGTTTTCCGAGACGAGATTCTGCCTTGAAATAGCCTCCTCTGGGGATCCTCTCTGCCTGAATGGAGAGAATTTGGCCAGCACGATTGGTGACGAATCTCCAACGGCAGACCAACATACAGCATTTATTACTGTATTTATGTGAATGGGGACGTACCCATTATCGTCCGTAGGTATGTTACAACAGAAACATTATATGAAAAAGGAATTTTCTAAAGGTAAGAGAAAAACATTTACTAATAGATTAATATTCATAATATATTTCTAAAGATATAGACATCAAATATTAAATAGAAGAAGGATATCTGGAAGTAATACACAATTTGAAAAAGAAACAAATAAGGGATTTACTGTTCTTAATTATGTGAGATATGCTTGCATATTTAAGGCCTATTAAATGCTCTATAAAATAAAAATTAAAAACACTAAAGTTATAGATAATCAGAGAAAGACTTAAAGCGGACACTTGATGAATTCTGTAAGTTTAGAATGTGCAGAAATTTCAATATAAGGCAAATTGTAAGAGTTTTATGAATATAATTAGAACTGACTGACGACTGAACTTGACCTGCTTCGTTTTTCGTCAGTCAGACTGTCAGATGTCGTTTTATCTCTGTGTTATGTCGTCCTCTGAGTGTAACCTACACTTAGCCACCCGACTCCATTAGGAGATTAAGCTCCATTTGGTGAAATAAGAAGAAACCGAATTTCTGTAAACAGACACGTGAGAATAATATATATATATATATATATATATATATATACAGAAAAAAAAAATTATCTCATATATATATAAATGCCATTTGTTCCCCAAAAAGGTATAATAAAGTTTAATAATAAAATGAAAAGAAAGAGATATCGGTACAGACAATGCCTTACTTTATACGTTTTAACTAATATATATATATATATATATATATATATATATATATATATATACGATTGCGTCTAGCATGAAACAGACTGTCACCTCTAAATGTTGACTTCAATTGTCACTTTTATATTTACACACACTCTATCTCTGATATAGAGCACTTAAGCACACCTAAAGACTACACACACACACGCGCGCGTGTGTGTGTGTGTGTGTATGTCTATGTAACGTGTGTACGGGACAGACAAACACGCATACAAAAAATATCGATATTTAGAGCAGAGAATTGCCTCATCTTTGGCTATGGGATTGGTCAATAAATTGTAATATAAAGTAAATTATTAACTAGGGATAAATTTAATGAACTTTTTCTGATCCACCAATAAAAAAAACAAAACAAACAAAAAAACAAAAAACAAATATACATGTGGTCCGTCGTTTTATAAACTTTATGTTTTTGTGTTGAAACCACTTTTAATTATTAGCACGAGTAGAAATGGCTAGGTTAAGTTAATTTGAAAATGACAGTCACACACAAATACCATCTCGATCTATCAATAGAACACTACAATGAAATTGACCTTAATTGATTAAAGGAGAAAATAATGACCATATATAGACCCCCCCCTCTAAGTATATCTTGTAATTTATGAAATCTGCTATTATTCCATGGTTTAACTGGTTGTTTAAAGACAAACTACTTTTTTGTATTTTATTATATATATTTATTTTTTTTTTACTATATTTTGATAATTTTTGTGACTTTTTATTTTACTTTTTTTGTAAAGATAGACAGCAGCTTATGTTCGAAGAACATGTTTATGTTTGTGTGTTAGATTAAGCTAGTTCCTTAATTCCTCATCGCAGAGGTTAGTATTTTTTAAATTTTTCTTTTTGCGTCTGTGGGAAGGGCTATTATTAAAAAAAAAAAAAAAAGTTGCGCCGAACTTGTTCTGAGCCGAGACAAGCTTGTGCCAAGTGGGTGAGGGGACTGGGCCGAATAGGAATTGCGCCGAAGTGTCCGCACCGATGTGAGTCTATGCCGAACTGCTGGCGCTGAAGTGTCCTAGACCCCTGTACAAGTTATTAGTACATCAAGGAAGGCTAGCTGATTTTTATTTTCTTCCATTACAAACTGGATCGAAGGTCTTATTTAGTTTACATTGTTCAGCAGTAGTTAACTTTAGACATGAACAGGATTGTAGTGATCAGGGAAACATCCTCTTGGGAGTTTGTTCCACAGAGCAGCGGTTCGCGGGAAAATGCTTTTCAAGTTCGATACGGAGAGAATTTGGGTGGTTTGTTGCTAAGTAAGTGGCATGGCGGACCCTAGCCGTGATGGCTAGACTTGGTGGAACCATGGAATGTAGTTCGTTCGAGTACTTTCCATGGAAGTAGTGATAGAGCAGTGAGAGATTCTCCACATGCCGCCTGTGAGAGTGAGGTTGGAGGCTGAGAAATAATTCGTCACCCACAAGAACTCGGGGTTTTGAACTCTATCAAGGCTGAAAGATGTCTGGGCATCTCCCGCCCAAATATGATAACATTACTTTCTTCTTGGCCTGATCTGGCTCTTGTAAAGCTAGAGGATAGCAGGAGGATTCAGATAATTACTGGAACCGTACATTATTATTTCCTCCCTCTCTCTCTCTCTCTCTCTCTCTCTCTCTCTCATAGGTGGGATGTTGTAAGCATCTCGCTGCTCTATCTCTATTTTACGTAAATTGCTCGAACGGACTACATTCCTTCTTCCCGTTCGTAGGAAGAAGCTGTTAGAGTAGAACTTACTTCTCCTCTAATGCAATAGGGAGGGAATTTGGATGGTTTGCTTCTATGTAAGTGTCATGGTGGATCCTTGCAAGGACGGTTTGAATTCGGTAGACCAGGGAATATATTTCGTCCGAGCAGTTTCCGTGGAAATAGCGATAGATTAGTGAGAGTCTTACCACATCCCGCCCGTGGGAAGGTGGAGAATAATTCGTCGCCCACAAGGGCTCGAAGACGGTTTTGAACTCTATCAAGGCTGAAGAAGGATGTCTGGGCAGCTCCCGCCTAAATATGATAACATTACTTTCTTCTTGGCCTGATCTGGCTCTTGTAAAGGTAGAGGATAACAGGAGGAGTCAGGTACTTACTGGAGCCGTACAGGAAGCCGATCATTTTACCTGCATCTTTAGCGATGGGTTGTATGTACGAGTTGAACTTGAGGTCACCTGTGTGTTTGAGACACACAGGTGTAGTTTATTGTCATACCCAGGACAGGTGTCTGAAAAGACCACGATGGAAAATATTAATGCAATCAAAACGGGCATATTAAGACGGAAGAAGAGAAAACTGCAACTAGAGCGGAGGGCTCAACAGAATTTTAACATGTCGGCCTATCGTAGATTAACCTCTTTGTAATTTCAAGAGTACTTTGTCATGAATCATTAATGTCTTTTACGATCATAGGAGAGTAGTTTTTTTTGTTTTTTGTAGCGTTAAAATGAACAAAAAATTACTTGCAGAAATATCAAGAGCGATCATAGAAATATACACAAACATTAAGAGAAAGAACAATTTAGTAGGCTATGAAGCTAATGGGAGTATAGGATGTCAGTTCACACTCAAACAATCTTCTATGATCCTCCCATGTGTGTTGTCGTGCCATGGATGTCGGCTCAGATTGAGAAATCAGAGAGCTGATTTCGAATTCCAGTCAAGTTCGTTACATTCACTTACGCACAAATACCCTTGGGAAAGGCATGAATCCATATATTTTCCCGCACTATGGGTTGAATAGTTGTATAGACTAGGTCCTATAATCTTGGTTGGCAACCAGTCTACTGCAAAAAAAAATGTCAGGCAACTGCGGGAAAATGTTCTGCCTAGTGAGTCATGGACCGAAAGAGACACGATCACCCAAGCGTGTATCACTTATGGTACGTAATTGAGTGAGTTCTCCCAAACGAGCGATTTTGTCTTAGAGGCTGGACTGCCCCCTTAAGCATGAGGTTTTCGACTCAAAGAGAAGTTCAGTTGCTTTGATTCCTGATTGATTTCAACCTCATTTAGTAACCCTCTACCTTGTGTCGCTCTTGTGTCTTGTATTGGGTTAAAGATAGTCAAATCAAATTTAGATAATTATTTCGAGACAGTCTTATTATTTCAACTCAGGCCACACAGTGTTTTAGCCCGCCTACGTATTGGATATACTTGCTCACGGATATTTTGTTTGAGTCTGTGAAAATATTAAAAAGAATTGCAGTTTCCCCGATGAGTAATAATTGAATTCATTGTCTATCGTTCCAGATTTCTCAAGCTTTCTTTTTTCTTTTTCTTCTTTTTTTTTTCAGCGTATCTGTTCTTCCCGTCGGCACTGTTGGCGTACCTTCTGTGAAAAATATATTGTAAAACGCATGGATGCCACAGAGCAAGCAGGATGTTTGTGCTAGCTGTTATTACAATTTTAATTTTTACTTTTTAAAACAATAAACATAACCGAGGAATGAAAGTAGTTAAATAATAGTGGTGTCAACAGAAAGAAAAAGTCCTTTTGATATTCCGGTTTTTGTAGGTACGAAGGTTGAAGATTGACAAGTTTTGTATTCAATTCTTTAAAAAAAATGCCAGTATTTTACAAGCATGACCGACTCCGAAATATCATCTGCGTATCCATAGGGGTAAGTGCATCCACATTTGAAAACATTCGACTTGTGTCTCATTCCAATAATTTCGCTTAAGAGGTAATATACGGATTTTAGAATAATATTATATCTTAAGTCGCATATCTAGAAATTGTTTTAATAGGAGACGGAAAGTAAGACACCGAAACTCGAAGAATCATTAAAATAACTGTATGTGCCTTTCAAAAGCTAAGCAAAGTATTAAGAAACAGGAAAATTTCTTTTGAGCAAAGATGACAATGCTGAAATGTTATGCAATATCAGGCCTCCTCTATGACAATGAATACTGGACAATCCCCTCACATATGTGTCTCCCAGGCCTTGTACAGGGTAAATATCTTTATAAAACAAAAGAATGTCCTTTGACTTAAAACATTGTCAAGATGCTTTAAAAATGGTAGTCAGTTGGCGATAGATCAGCAGAATATTGTTGATGTAACAATGCCACACAAGGGTGAGCAGTGATCAACTTACCTAACATGCTTGTGTAAACTGTTGGAACAAAAACTAGGAGGGATCCACCAGTTCTAAACTTCATTCCATTCATATTCCATTGGTGGCATGTGAATTCCATTACAGCAGTCTAATGTTGGGAGGAGACAGGCTTGGAGAATTTGTAACTCACAGGACATAATAGAGGTTAAGTGGGCAGAAGGAAACACTAAGTAATCTAAAAAGCCTGATTAAATGGATGTCAGAACATGGACTGGGATGGATAGTACAGGGAAATCATTGGTTAGAGCCACAAAGGATAGGGATGCTGTGGCTGGCCATAATCGCTCCCGTCCTGAAGACACACTGTACATAAAAGAAAAAAACAGGCAATATTTTGGTTTTCATGGATTGTTCGAAAATAGACAACAGTCATTGCTTCATGTGTTGAGAAACACGGGACATTTTTACAAGATGACAGTCTGTACCGCCGTTAAAAATGCCTTCTACTGAATATATTATACAACTTTTAATTAAAAATCTTTCGTCTTGGCGACAGATTTTTTTGAGGTTGTCAGAAACTTTGATGAGAGTTCTGACCTTACAAGTAAATTAAGAACAGATAATACGTGTGCTTTTTTTTTATCAAGATGACAGAAAAGTTTTGTTTTTAAAACAAAACTTTGAGATTTGACGTTTTACATATTTTACTAATTCGGTCACCCGACATTGCCCGGTCAAAAATATTAGATTATATTGCATGAAACGTCTGCTACATCATTTGATACTATTTTAAAATTGTCGTCGTGCAGATCAAATGAAAATGTAAATACGAGATTCAGTTTATGATGCATAATAGTAAATTTTATTCAACACCGAATTTCATCAACAAATGTAAATAAAGAAACAGTGAATTCTGCCTGTCCGACTGTATGTCACACTTGCTCTACATGAACATATTATACTTTTTTGGAATTAGGATGTTTCTTGGATTGAAAATCTGCCCTTTATCTGGTGCTTGAACATTCAGCATTGGGATCTGTGTCCGGATGAGGAGACAACAATCAAAAATTCAAATTTTATTATAACTGAAACAAAATAGGGATTTTAAAAGTTTTTAATTTATATTGAGTTTAAAGTAACACAAAAACTTCATGCATTTAATTTTATTGTTTTAAATTCAGTTTAAAATATCTCCAAGGAAAAATATTGCCAAGGAATCAGAGTTCAAGTGAAAGGTTTCGTGACGTGATGCTTTGAAGTTCCGCAGAGTTTGTTTCGAAGAAAGAAAACCAATTTTCGGCTTCATTTGGAATTTCGGCCCAAATCAGATTTTTGACCCAAATTTGTCTTTTGGCCGGAATTGGGCTTATAGCCCGAATAAGAGTTAAAGTGAGGTTTTAATGTTCCATGGAGCGAACTGAAGAATTCAAAGTTATTTCCTGAAATAATCATTGCTGTTTTTAACCAGAGGTCCCTTTAATGTTGGGCTGAAGACCCAATAAGCCCACAGAGTACGGCTTTTAAGATAGTACTTAATATAAGAAAAAGACAGTTGAAATATCTATGGCCCGTCATGAGGAAAGAGGGTTCAGAATATTTGATACTCACTGGACAGATTGAAGACAAGTAGGGAAGGAGGAAAGAAGCACATAACCTACTAAACGAGTTTGTGTAAATGATTGACAAAACAGAGATTAGAAGAGATAGCGACATTTAGTACAAATTAGAAAAGGGTAGGAAATTGCGGAGGGCCATGAACGCCAACGTTCCGAAGGGACACGGCACAAAGAAGAAGAAGAAGAAGAAGAAGGAGCTTGTGTAAATGGATGGCAGAAGATGGATTAGGCGAGATACCAAAATGACAAAATTTATTAAGAGATAGAAAAAAGAGGAAATTGTGGAGAGCTATGATCGTCAACGTCATGAAGAGACACAACACATAGAAGAAGAAGAAGAAGTTTGTGTAAATGAATGGGAGAGCAGGGTTTAGTAAAGATAACAAATAAACATCATTTACTAATAAAGGAAAGTTTGGAGAGCCATGATCGCCCACGTCATAAAAGGACACGGCATATAGAAGAACCTAATTGTGTAAATGGATGGTAGAACTGGTTTTAGGGGTGATAGCAATTTGACAAAATTTATTAAGCTTTACAAAGTAGAGGAAATTGTGGAGAGCTACGTTCGCTCACGTCCTGAACTGCATATAAAAGAAGAACCAGCTTATGTATATGATTGGCAGAACAGCGTTTAGTAGAGATTACAAAAAGACAAAATTTGCTAACAAATTACTGGACGTTGTAGAGAGCCATGATCACCCATGTTCTGAATGTACACTACACATAGAAGAAGATCGATTTTGTATAAATGGATTCAAAGAACCAAATGACAAAATTTAGACCTGATACCAAAATGACAAAATTTCCTAAGAGCTAAAGAAGAGGGGGGGAGGAGAAATTGTGGAGGCAGAACATGATCACCAAAATATACTATGAGCTAGAACAAGTCCTGAACGAACCTGAACGAACACGGTACATAGAAGGACGAGCTTGTGTAAATGGTTCCTAGAACAGGATTTATGATTGATAGCAAAACGACAACTTTACTAAAAGTTACAAAGGACAGGAAATTGTGGAGAGCCATGATCGACCACATCGTGAAGGGACACGGCACACAGAAGAAGAAAATATTGATAAAAGTCTAAAAAAAAAAAAAAAAGAGCAATCCTACTTATTTCTAATAACATTTTTCTGTTTGGTATTTTCTTCAGAAGTAAGATAAATCCATTTTAAACAATAAAACGCTACTTTTTTGCTGCAGTTTTTCAGCGTTCTATTCGAGAGAGAGAGAGAGAGAGAGAGAGAGAGAAAGAGAGAGAGAGAGAGATTGTTAACTATAATCGACTAGACTAGTCAACATATTAAGTGATTTCAGATTACTTTGCTTTTAGACAAAAACCGGAAGTACTTTCTCCATTAACTTCCTTGAAAGCACGCCAAATATGTTTTGCGTCTGTATTAATTTGTCCGACGTTTTTTTTTTCGTGAATGTCTAAAGCAAATTTTGCAAATTGGCCAAGGGTGTGTTTTCTTTATATTAGGTTATATCGCATAGAGTGTCAGATTCACGGCAAAATATAATTTAACGATATAAAGAAAGATTGAAATGTATATTCTTTTATGTACGGTGATAATCCAGGATATGAGCGGTCATGGATCTCCACAGCATCCTATCGTTCATTACTAACTCAATGTAATCTTTGCCTCCTTACTATGCTTTGCACTCCCTGTTGCGCCATCCATTTACACAATTCTTCCCCTTGACTTCAATATGTCCTGAGAATGTCAAATTCTCCAATTTTTATCCAATCATGCCCGAGAATTTTCAGCTGCCTTTTTCTGATTCTATTAGGTTGGTGCCAAAATAATGTCGTTTTTTTTAACGTATTTTTAACGTCAAAAAACGACATTATTACGTCATTATTTTTGCACCAACCTAATAAGTATAATACAACTCCTCTAAACCGAACATCCGAGCTGTTCAGTACTGAGGGTATTGTTCGGATTTGAGGAAGAAAAGGCTGCTGTGGAAAGCTTAACATTTTTTTATTAAGTTTTAGAGTTTAGGATACAAAAGGTAGTTTGTAACGTTGATTCGATTTTATTTAAAGTGTCGACTGAATGTATACATGTACAAAAAATAACTGACAATGAAAAAATTGGTGCTAAAGAAATATTGTAATTTGTGAAAAAATTAAAACACTTTATGAAATGTTTGAAAATTGATGAAAATTATAAATGTATCATTTGTCCGTTGTCAGATCCTTCCTGAATTTCGCTGTGTTCTTCATTTGCATTCATGACAATTGTTTCTATGGCGCTTTTGACGCGAGTACGACATTCTTTCATTTTACGATTGTGCAATTTCTTTTTGATAATTTCATTTTCTCAATACAAAAGTTCGGATTTGAAGATGATTTCGAGGTAGTCTAGATTATGCTATGTTCGCATTTGGGGAATTTTACTGTAATAAATTTGCCGCTTTTTTACTGGGCACCCTGTAGTTGATATTAATTAATTAATACCGCAAACTTACTGTACTTCAGTTGTTTAAATACTTCAATATAGTTTTAAGAAAATCTAATGAAACAAATTATTTTGACTTATTTGGATAATTCCATAAAATCAGAGAAGGAATAGGATAAATGGACAATTAATATTATTTATTACTAGCACTCTAATTACAAAAAACTGCTTGCCTTAAAAACGTTATCTTCCAGAAAGATCCTGGTCGACCTTTTTTTTTTCCCGCCAGATCAAACCAGTAATCAAATGCAATGGAGGTCATAAAAAAATACTGACCATTTGAAATGAATAGACTATGTATAGATTTACATTATTTGGACTATTGTCCTCATCTTTGTCGCCATATTTCTTACAACGTTTCGGCCGTTGTACGCTCCGGCCTTCTTCAGGTGGTTGGAATGTCGAACTGAACCCTTTATTTCGCTCGCTTGGGTAGACTGTTCTAGTTCCACGTGCCATGTTTAATAGATGTCAGTTATCAGTTATCTCCTGTTAATTACCCTCTCCAAGTAAATAGTGTACATAATACCTCATCACAGATAATGTAAAAAATAGATAGACAGATAATGTAAAAAATTATAAGTTATTTTGAGTCAGTCTCTCATAAATGTCTTGTTATTGTGTTGTTTGAGTCCAAATTCAAGGAAGTCTAATTTGTGGAAGTCTAGATTAGTGTGACGTCACTTGGTCCAGGGTCGAATCCTTTGGTCACGGCACCAACTGTGACGTCGCTCCTCCTGGTCGCTCTTCGCTGTTCCAAGTGTGACGTTCCAACCCCTTGGTTAGATGATTACCAGCCTCGCCTTTCCCAACTCGCTTCCAACACCTGGTTACTAGAGTAACTGTACTGATCTCCGGTCTGCCTACCCACGTTGTGATTAGATCTTAGACAGACGGGATCAAACAGGGATTGGGGCCATATGCAAGTTGAGTTCGACGGGGGTGGCAAAACACAAGTAAAAGAAAAAAACTCGCGAGGCCAAAATTACTGATAAAAAGGGTAACAACCTTTTTATATCTAATGTTCGTTACATAAAATTGTTCTTACTTCCCGACCCGCTTTGTGGACTGTGGCACCAAGCTTCTATCATACAAGTTAAAGACTTCGAGTTGCCTCTCTCTAGAATTTTGTATGTCGGAGTGTGGTTTAGTTTTGACACTGGGCGCTAATCTCTACCAGTCGTTCACGGCTGATTCTTCTCTTCGGCTTGAGTTGGACGAGCTTATTTACTTCGGCTTGAGTTGGACGTATTTCTTCACTTCGATTTGGTTTGGACGAATTTCTATTCTCAGGCTTGGCTTGGTTTCAACTTCTTCTAGACGCAACTGCAAGTAACTTCTTCTTCTTCCGTCCTGCAACTCTTCTCTCTGCCGTCTGAGGTGATCTGAGTTCTCTGTCGTCCGGGGCTGAACTGAGCTCTCTGTCGTCCGGGGCTGAACTGATCTGCCTGTCTGGCCTGCAACTCTTCTCTCTGCCGTCTGAGGTGGACCCTTCTCGCTGCCGTCCGGGGCTGAACTGATCTCTTTCGATTGGGGTTTTGCTTTTATTGACGCCGCAACAAACTGGGGTGGGTCTGTCGGCGTCAGGGTTTTCTCGATAATTCCAAAAGTCGCATTATTTCTGATTTCCCATTATTGCTCTCACTTTCACCCCTACTTCCCCACAGTGCCTCCGGTGGGGAGGCGCATACCCATCTCTCCCGGTCTCTCGTGTGTCAGGTGACCGTTTTCGACCAATGGGCCTTAATTGAGCGTCCTTTCTCCTCTTTCTCGCATATCACGTGACCGATTTCGGCTAATGAGATTCTGGTTGGGCGTCTCCCGTACTTCGTGACGTCTCCAATCGGGCGTGGCTTATCCCGTCGTTGTTCTGGGAAAGAACACCTTGCTAAAAAAACAAAATCTAATTTGGCCTTTTTCGCACGCACGAAAAATGACAATCTCGGCCTTTCTCACCTTTCTGGTTCCTGTCAAAACAGCCCGCCGCTAATTAGATGTGACTTCAGGAAGAATTTTTTCCGTCTCGCTGGCGCTTTCTGTGAGCCAAGAACAATTGTTTTCACCTCTTTGTTTTTGCTCAGACCTGATAGTCAAAAATCTTAATTATCTGAATTGAAAATGTCTTCACTTCATCATCGTGGGGGTTCTAATTTTTAACAGGTCAGAATCTGTATACAATTCCAGCGGTCACCTTCTCATCCCAAAAGACACCTTTCTCTGATTAATATTTCGTTTTCCATTGTTCTAAAAAAATCCCATTTCTCCAAATTGATAATGAGTCTTCTACACAAAAGTAGGCCAGATGCTTTGACCGACATTTTTATCAATCGTACATATGTTCATACACTTTTACCAAGTCTGTTTTCTTTCTTTCTTTTAATTACCTTTAATTCTATTTCTCCAAATAACAATTTCCATTGTCTTTTGAAATTCGGTCAGGCGCGTTGGCCTAGATACCTCTTGACACCTGTTTTCGCTAATGACCGGCCTTTTGCATTACTCATCCTCTTTCTCTTTTTCTTTCTCTTTCTCTTTTTCTTTTTCCCTTCTTTTTTTTTTCTTCCCTTAGGATCGCCTAAGTACAATTAGAGAATTATTCTCGAAACTCAATTATTCTTCGTCTAAAATACTAACAACTGGTTAATAAACCGAATAAAAAAAAATTAAATCATATTTCTATGAATATTTCTTTTCTTTAGTTTTTTCTAATAATGCAGGGTGCCACATTAGGCTAGGTTCAGATTTGGGGAATCCTACTGCATTCTTTTTGATTCATTTCCCTTGTAGCTCAAATACTCTATCCATGGTATTCTCAACATCCTTCATTTCACATTCGAATGTCTGCATAACATTTTCCATTCACTGTTAAAACACTCACCAGTCAGTTAAATTTTTGTACTTGCTTTATTCTGATCTCGCCAATTTGTAGCTCGCAGTTTGAGCTACACACTCTTCTTAACGCCCACGCATGTCCCACTTAGCAAGAGAAACTGTCGTTAGATCCGACCTACATTAGATCAACTCGGTCATGAAGGGTTTCGCCGATTGAGCAAAGCCGACTAGTCCCTTATCAGCGCAAATTTCTTCAAAGATTCTTGAAACATTCATATATGATCAGTTTCGTATTCTTACGTAAACAAAGCAATTTCTGAAGAAGTGGATGAATTTTTTTATTTATTAATAAAATTTCTCGAATATTCAAACCGGTAGACGAAAATAAATAAATAAATAAATAAATATAATGTTTAATAAATAAAGGTAGCGTTTACTTAAACAGGAGTAACCACTAAAACTCGCGCTTATACAATAAGAAAGTTAATAAAAACAGTTTACGACGACATTTTAATTTGGCTGAGTTGGTGCTAGACTTTTGGACGCCAGCAAAAAATGTTGACAAATGGAGATACAGATAAAATATATGAAACTTGTTAGATTCGGGAACATGATTACTATCGAGTCTTTGAAGAAACTTGGTCATGGTTACCAAATGGACTAAATAAAGTTACTTTACAGTTTTTAGTAATTAACCGATTTGATGTTATATTTTTCAATAAAGTTACAGTTTTAAACCTTTTTAGAATTTTGCCTTTTATCATGATGAATGAATCAACAGTCTTTCCTAACGCCCCCAAAATTGGGCTCCCGAAAATCTGACGGTAATTCAGCTGACTCTCAAACAGCCATGCCAAAACGCCAGCGACCAAATGTCCGAGCCCAAATGCCAGGGCCAAAACGCCAGCGACCAAATGTCCGAGCCCAAATGCCAGGGCCAAAAAGCCACAGCCCAAATGGCTGGGTCAAAACGCCAGGGCCCAAATGCGCAGGCCAAAACGCCAGGGACCAAATGACCGAGCCAAAAAGCTAGGGGCTAAATGGCCGGGCGAAAAACGCCAGGGACCAAATGGCCGAGCCAAAACGCCAGGGACCAAATGATTGAGCCAAAAATCTAGGGGCGATACGGCCGTGCAAAAAGGCCAGAGTCCAAATGACCATGCCAAAAGACCAGGGCACAAATGGCTAATTGTCCTAATTCCGATTTATGAGAAACAGACTCAACTGAACTCATAAATCTTTAAATGAAGATGTTCTCTATTTATTTCAATCCAAATAGTTCAGTGTGCCGTATTTTTCTATTTTACTTTCTTTCTTTTTATTTACTGATTGGATGCGGCGGTTCATGCTGAGAATGCATTTTTTTGGTATTAGTTAAACGAGATTTCTTTTGTCAACAATTCTTTAATCAACCCCGCCACCATCAGTACTTTCGTACTTGAATGTTGTTTTTCTGAAACATTGCTTTTAATAATTTCTCATAAAATTTCAGGTGGGCCCTTCCAGTGTTGTCACGTTGAGCTTGTTCAAAAGTTTCTGAACTCCCTTTGACAAGTAGTATAGAGCACCATAATGCAGATATATTGTGTACTGATGAATGTACATATGCACTTCCTGTTTCTCCTGCGTTAGTTCCACGTACCTTGCACACTTTATCGTTGTTCATGGAGGTTAGAAGTAGAGGGCATCTGCCCTATATTTGAACATATCACTTGAATCATCAGCCGGGGGCTTCCTGGACTGAATTGTATACTTTTCATTAAATCTATTGCCAGGAGAGGGTTTTTTAATTTTATTTTTACTTATAACGAACTTGTAGATTCATCTGAAAACATAACTTTACACCAGTTTTCAACTGTTCAGGTTTTATGTTGCTTAGCAAATCCCAGATGCTTGGTATTGCCTATCTGCAGTTAGCAGGTTGGCAATCCAAGCGTCTGGCTTTGGCGTTTGGTTTAAATAATTTCAAGCTTAACTCAAATCTCAGACGACATGAAACTGTCGTAGAACTGACATTTGTATGACTAGAATTTTTTGCAGGACGCTATATCCTGTTGAAATCCTCACAGTATTGTTGAATTTATCTCTAAGATTTTTTGTCGAGATTTTAAAGAAAAATCTAAGTTTCGTTCAATTTTGCAAACCAATCGATTAAATTTGAATAAGCTGATTTGTTTGGAAAAATACTTTGAGAAAAACCCTACTTCGCGGTTTGTTAATTTTATAGAACTTTATAGTAAACAATAATTTTAAGAAAACTTATTTTTTTCCTTTTTAACAACGAAGAATAAATTCTTAGGATTTCTTACTCTTGAGCAGGCAACATACAACTGGCCATGCGTAAATATTTTTTTCTGGAGTCAAATTCCAACTTTTCGAAGCGTTTCGCTTTGTGATTTGTTTATAGTTCTCTCAAACGCAGGGCGAACTGGCAAGGATATGCAAAAATATATTGCATTTTTATTAAACAGTATTTGTTATTTTAATCCTTAAATTGTTTTAAAAATGACGGGAGTAGTTTTTATGTTAAATAATAAAATTTTATTTCTTCCAAAAAAATTAATGAAAATTTATTGTACTAAGCTGCGCACTCTAGTAAAATCAAATGTACTTCATAATCTCTTCCCTGCTTGCACATTGTCCTCAAAATTTGCTTTCGGACGAACGGAAACCACAGAATGTTATATATAGATTTGAAGCAGAGTAGCAAATATCTTCTTCCAAGAACTTGTTGGGGATTGTGTAGCATTGCGTTTCATTAAATGGTCATCTCTAACTGGTTTTCCTTGGATATCTACTTGTCCCCCTGTTGCTAAATGTCCCTGACTTTTGGTAATTAAGGATAGCCGTGTGCATAGATATTTTACTGCAATTTACTTTTACGATAATTTCGCCTTCAGAATTGCCTTTTATCACGTAGAACCACAATTTGGGTTCTTCGTGTAAATGGAGATTTTTTGCCCATATTCAAAACCTAATTTACAAGAAAAATACCAACATAATAGCTGTTAATTCGGCAAAGACAAAAAATATTTTGTCCATAAATTATGTGTGAATCATGGCTGATGCAATAAAAATGTTATTGCCTCATGCAAGCTCATATGAAGTAAGGTAATGAAAAAGAAAATGAAAATAACTTCGTTAGAATTATGTCGTCTTAAACTTTCGTTAATGACTGTAGATGTTACTTCGGTGAAGAATAAATGAATATTCATTAATTTCATTCATTTATGTAGATTCTATTTCGTTTATTAAAATTATATATCTGAAAATAATGTTTTGAATAACCATCATGTTGTTTTCGTACGAAAATAAGTTCAAATAAAAATCCCCGACCAAAATAAAAAAAAAAAAAGTAAAAATAAAATTGATTAACAATATATCAAAAAACCGAACTGGAGAGAAATTCTAACTGGATAAAAATTCAAGAATTACTAAAATATATATATATATTAAATATATTTTTATATATATATAAATAATTCAAGTTCGATATATATCTACTATATGATATATATATATATATATATATAAATATATATATATATATATTTCATTGCAAATCAGTATATATATATATGGTAATTTAAATTTATATAACATAAGTAATTTATCATCGAGCAATATAATACTTAATATTTAAAAAGATTCGTGAAACTCTATATCATCGGCTAAATATCCAGCCTGCAAAAAAAAAATTAAAGTGAAAATAAAAACATTATGACGAATCATGAGAAAAATTAAGAAAAAGTATTTCATAGTAAACTTGTATAAAACTGAACTGCTTCGAAATAAAGGGAACAGAAATAAAAATATAAACAAATATATATATTTATATTTATATGAAATGCGACTATTTTTAGCCCTTTAATCTTAGTTTTCGAAAATTTGTTACACATTTTAAGTAGACGTTTTTTGAAATCATTTTGTAGATTAGCATCATTTTCGCCATCTTGGTGGCAGCTGTCGAATAGAAAAATGGTTGAAGTTTTAATCAATTTAGGCGAAAATGTCCTGTTTATACCATCTATAAAAAAAAAAATCCCTGACTTTTTACAAACGACTGTTTCTTTTTTCGGACGGACGCGAATTCAAGTTTCTCTCTCTTGACATTTATATTTGGTGATGTGTTTTATAATTTTGATTTGTTTAAACGGCTTTTTTGAAGTCTTTTCGGCTTTTCAAATTTTTTTTCTCTTTTTGAAAATGATTTTATTTATTTCAGGTTCTTTTCAACATTTGTGCGGTTCAGAATTATTTGACCTCCCCACTGAAGAATAAAATGAATGATTCATTAATCATTCATTTATGACACTGGATTTCGTTTACTTCCGTTTTGTATATATCGGTTAAAATAATTCTTTCTTTTTCTTCCATTTTTATTTGAGTTGTTTTCTTCTAAAAAACCGCTAAGTTCAATAACTCCCCGACCAAAAATAAAAGAAAAAAAAAGTAAAAATAAAGATTGATTAGACAATATATCAATATTATGAACTGGAGTCCCCCTTCTAACTAGATAAAAATCAAGAATTACTAAAATAGTCATCGACTAAGAATTAAACATTTTTTTTTCTATACGACAAAAATAATTCAAGTTCGAAACTTCATCTACTAGTTGAGTTAATATATTTAACCCTTAAACGGGATCATCAATTGGCGTTTCATTGCAAATCAGTGGATATCAACAATTGGTAATTTAAATTTTATAGTTTAAGTAATTTATCATCGGAGCAATATAATACTTAATATTTAATCAGATTCGTGAAGTTATATCATCGGCTGGAGTATTTGCCTGCAAATAAAAATGAAATTAGAAGTCGAAAACAACTGATGATGATATCATGAGTAAATTTGTGAGAAAAGCCAGCGGGTCATAGTAATGGTTATTAGAAAACTAGGAACACTTCGAAATAAGGGAACAGAAACAAAAATCTAAACAAATAATATATTTTATTTGGATGACTTCAGTATGGGGAAGCCCTAGATCTGGTTGTCGAAAATTTGTTAAGCTTGGTAGACGTTAGTTTGAATCAGACTTTGACAGTCGTCGCCATCTTGTTGGCAGCTGTCGAACGTGTGGTTGTTTTGGAGACATGTTGAGGCGCAAATATGCTGATTATACCAGCTATCAAAAAAAGCGGAAAAATGCCTTAACAAACGACTGTTTCTTTTTTCGGACGGACGCGATTTCTGGCTGTCTCTCTCTTGGTTGTTTCTCCGCCGGGTGGCTTATATACATTTTGAAATGCTCCAGACGGCTTGGTAGTGAAGCTCCGTTCGGCTAAAATTCAAACTCTCCTTGTTCTCTTGAATGCCAAAAATGATTTTATTTATTTCCGAGCGTTATTTTCGTTTTCTTTTTATAGCGGAAGTTATGCGTGGAGCCTCCCCACTTATTTTTTGGTTGATTTCTAGTCACAATAAGCTAGACACTGGACCAGCGAACTTCCGTTTTGCAGCTGTCGTACAATCTTTCTTTCTTTTTCTTCTTTTTATTTGAGAGTTTCCTTCTAATAAGTTGAGAGAGGAGAACGAGGGAGACAAACAGATAGACATATGGATTTTTAAGGAAAGCAAATGCCATCTTAAATTTTAATTTTAATATTTTATTTTTATACTTGCAAATGCCACTAATTAATAACGAATGACAGAGTAGTTTAATCCAATAGTAGACTAATAACAATACTAATGGTAGAAGTGAGTTAATAATTGAAATAGTGCCATTTCTATTAGCCTCTTATCTGTGTCAACTTTCTCGTGCTTATATTTATTTTGACTGCCACTGAGAGACGGAATTTCTTTCGGCTAAAATTAAGAACTACATATCCCAACATCAATTGGGAATTAATTTTTTTTTACAAAGTTACACAGATAAATCTAGCGTATTATTTTTACGAATGTAAACAAATGATAATCAGCCAAAGTGCTCCATTCATTTTACTGAAGAGCTTTGCATTAGCGCAGGTGGCTGTTGTTTATAGAATTAGCTTATCACTCAACAGTACTCAACTGAAATATATATTTTCAAGAGCTAAATTATGTCATTCACAGACAGTACTGTTTCGCTGTATTATGACTCCTCAGTGCGACAAGACATCCGAATGCCTTAGGATTGAAACCCAACCGATTTGGTGTCAGTCAGAGTTTCTACCACTGATTTATTTATGAGCGAAAAATGATGCGTGTTCGCAACTTGTATTGATGACTGATTTAATATGTTTAACTTTTAAACAGCGGCCATTATCAATTGATGTTTCACTGGAGATCAGCGGATATCGTCATTAATTTTGATGATTTAGACTTTTTCCAAAGACATTCCCGATTCCACTCTAAATGACTAACTGGCAACTCCTGGATTCATGAAGTTACTATTTACTAGGTATCATTTATTTCTTGAAGTGTTTGCCTGAAAATAAAGCTGGAAGAACAAGCTGAAGATAATTGATGATGATGTTAGGAGTAAATTGATAAAGAGAGTAGCTGTAATTTAATAAGGTGAGTAGGATTAAATTAATAAGGAGGCTAAGAGTAATTTAATAAGAAGGGTATGAGAAATTTACTGAGTAATTTAATAAGGGAGACTAGGAATACATAATAAAAAGAGTAGCTGTAATTTAATAAGGAGAGTAGGATTAAATTAATAAGGATGGTATCGGTAATCTAATAAGAACAGTAGGAGGATTTTAATAAATAGAGTATGAGTAGTTTAATAAGGGGAGTATAGGTAATTTAATAAGGGGAGTATGGGTAATTTAATATTGAGGGTAAGAGTAATTTAATAAGGAGTAATTTGGTAAGTAGTGTAGGAGTAATTTAATATGGAGGTAGAAGTAATTTAATAAAGATATTAAGAGTAATTTAATAAGGAGTGCATGAATAATTTAATAAGAAGGGTATGAGTAATTTAATAAAGTGAGAAGGAGGAATTTCTTCAAGAGAATAAGTTAATTTAATTGAGAGTAGGAGTAATTTAATAAGCAGAGTAGAATTAGTTTAATAAGGTGAGTGTGAGTAATTTAATAAGGAGCGTATGAATAATTTAATATTGTGAGTAAAACTAATTTTATAAGTAAATATGAGTAAATTATTGAAGAGTGCATCAGTAATTTAATAAGGAGAGTAGGAATAATTTAATAAGAAGAGTAGAATTAGTTTAATATGGAGAGTATGAGTAATTTAGTAAGGAGGTTATGAGTAATTTAATAAGGGGAGTAGGAGTAATTTAATAAGAAGGTTAGAATTAGTTTAATATGGAGGGTATGAGTCATTTAATAAGGAGGTTATGAGTAATTTAATAAGGGGAGTAGGAGTAATTTAATAAGAAGGTTAGAATTAGTTTAATATGGAGGGTATGAGTCATTTAATAAGGAGGTTATGAGTAATTTAATAAGGGGAGTAGGAGTAATTTAATAAGGAAATTAGGATTAAGTTAATAAGCAGAACAGGTGTAAATCATTAAGGTGTATATGAGTAATTTAATAAGGTGGGTGCGAGTAATTTAATAAGGAGGATATAAGTAATTTAATAAGGAGTGTAGGAGTAATTTAATAAGGTGACTAGTTAAAAATCAATAATGAGGGTATGAGTAATTTATTTAGGATGGTAGGAGTAAGTTAATAAGGACAGTACGAGTCATTTAATAAGGAGTGTATTAGTAATTTAATAATAGAAATATAGATATTTGCGATAACCAAGTCAACACTCTTCATCATCTCTCACTGGTTGTGACTACCATTTATGGGCATTGTTTTCTTGGACTCAAATCAAGAACTACTAACATGGTCATCGATTAAGAACGAAACATTTAAATCTATTTATAAGGCAAAATTATGCAAGTTTGCAACTTCTGTTGGCTGAGTTTATATATTTAAGAATTGCGAGTATTGATGGGAAAATCATCAATAAACTCCAGACAACACTGTGAACAATTGATATGATATATCGATTAAGATTAAAATAGTGTTCAGCGAGTCAGGTAGGCATGAACACAATGGCTTTAAATCGTGGCACTCGCTATAAGGAAGTCGCTTGATCTACATACGATCACTTACAATTACCACCTTGTGTGAGATTTTTGTGATTTTAATATATCCCAGTTATGGCGCTCTCTAAGGGCTATGGATGTGAAAGGGGTTTCTACTCAAATTCATTGCATTTACTTACGCGCAAAGAATCTTGGGAGGATCTTTCCACAAAACTTGTATCTGGAAAAATCATTTTCATTCTAAAAAATCATTGTTATTTCAATATTCATTCGCAAAAAAGACAAAAAAAAAAACACACATTTTTACAATCTAAAATATGATTCCACTTTAAATAACACAGAAAGGGTTGTGGCACCATTTAACGAGGCAGAAAAAGAAAAGAAAGAAAAGAAGAAAAGGAGAGACTAAGGACCGAATCGGGGATGATAAGCAGAACACACACACGGCTAAGAGGCAATGGATAAGGGATATTTTGATAAGTAACAAATGGCGAAAGGGTGTCATTACAATGACAGGGAAATTCTGAGTAAAAAGAAAGGGAAAGAAAGAAAGAATCAGATATGTTTTGGCGACGGCTGTGTTATCTAAGGATATGAAAACAAACTATTGGTACGGGAAGGCATCTTATTATCAACTACAGACCGACTGGCCAAAGAAAAATTCAAATGAAAATGTTATTTCGATAAGTGACGAAAAACAGGCAACTAAAAGGACTTTGGACAGATATGAAAAAAATTAAAAAAAAAACCCACGAGTGTCCGCTGACCGATTTCCTTCGACGGAACATCCTTGGCCTGCGATAATAAAATTATGTTATCAGAAATATGTACCGAAGGGAAATGAATGGGAATTTAGAAATGTCTTTTCGGGGCGACGTTGGTCGTGTTAAGAAGACCACCCATTCGGATAATTAGCGATAAAATACCTGACGAAAACCACGTGTAGAACAAGAGTTATGACCGCCATTGTTCATATTGTCCCGTTTGCGGCTAGAGAAATGATAACGGCGATTAAGAGGAAGAAAAGGAAAAGAAAAGGATAATTTTTTTTAGTTAAGCAAGATATTTTTTTTCCTGAAACAAAGCCGCGGATTCGTCCACGCCCGACTAAGACGTCAAGTGGTGATCACGTGACGCACGAAGGAGGCTGTCTCCGCCCATCCAGAGTGTAGGTATGAGTGGGGAGGGCAGTTCACGCCCTCTGAAGTATGGTGAGAAGATGGGAGTGAGGAAAGGTTCCCAAAAATGGAAAAAAGTGGAAATTCCTAACCAGAGAGGTGGATATGTATTTAGAATTATCGAGGAAACCCCGACGCCGACAGACCCACCCCGGTTTTGGTCGGCGTCCATATAAGCGAAGCCACAACGAGCAGAAATCAGTTCCAGTTCCAGTTCCAATTTCAGTTTGAGTTGGAGTTGCATAGCGAAGAGTCAGTCTCCAGTTGAAGTCGCCTCGCAGATAGCTGACCAAGATTCACGCAAATTCCGGACTCCTCTTCAACCCAAGAACAATTATTTTGAAGAGCGACTTAGATCCAGACCACCGAAATAGGTTTTTTTTTTTTACTTTCGTCCGAAGACACACCGAAAAACCAATTTCTTAGAGAGCAAACAACTTGAAGCGTTAAAACTCGCCTAAAGGAAAACGACGTGTCACAATCCATAGAACGGGTCGGGAGATAGATGCAGTCCTATGTATCGAACAACTAGACATAAAGTTTTTTACCTTTTTCTTTGATACTTTGAACTTTTTGAGTTTTCATTTTCTTTTCTTTTATGCATATTTGTGTGGTATCACCCCCGTTGAACTCGGTTTGCATTACGGCCCCAACCACTGTTTGATCTCGTCTGCCTAAGATCAATTCACAACGTGGGTAGGCAGACTGGGGATCAATGCAGTTACCTTGGTAACCAGGCGTTGGAGGCGAGTTGGGAACGACGAGGCTGATATCAAATCTAACCAGATTCCCACCCGCATCATTAATATAAAAATGAATTTAGCTCTTATTTTATGGCTTTCATTTTAGAGCCTTGTGTCATACTTAGCTTAAGGGTTTGCTTGATCATGTTTTGTGCGTTTAATATTTTAGAAATGCACTGTTTTGGCATTCGAAGGAAAAGTTTCTGATATAAATATATATATATATATATAAATGTTCACACACACACATACATGTGTGTGTGTGTGTGTGTGTGTGTGAACATTGAAGTTAACACTTAGAGGCGACAGTCTGTTTCATGCTAGATGCAATCATCAGGCCACGCTATATATATATATGGTCAGTGGTGCATTGTGGGTAGTCCATTTTGGCGGTTATTTTACCGGAAGTCGTTTATTTGTTTATTTATTTATTTGGGTTAAATTATGTCGCCTGTCATTATTTATTTTTATTTTTTTTTTTTTTTTCTTATATATTAATTTTTTAAAATTTTTATTTTAATCGGTGTTTTTATTAACGTAGTAAAAATTTGTTTATATCGCTTATTTAATGGTTTTGTTTTTATTTAGGAAGATAATTAAAGCTATTTATTCAATTTTGTGGTTGATTGTTGTAGTTTATTCTAACTATTATTTTGGCGGGAACAGTTTTTAATTTGTTTATTACTTCGTGTATTTATTTGGATTGATTATTTTTATCGTTTTTTTTTAGTTTTTGGGGTTTTTTGTGGGGGTGTTTCTAACGGTTAATTTAATAATTTGTCAGTTTGTTTATTTATTTGGATGAATTTAGATTATTTTACTTGTTTTTTATT
Organism: Acanthosepion pharaonis; assembly: GCA_903632075.3. NCBI lineage: Eukaryota > Metazoa > Mollusca > Cephalopoda > Sepiida > Sepiidae > Acanthosepion > Acanthosepion pharaonis. The sequence goes on along the minus strand of CAHIKZ030000954.1, from coordinate 717,007 downwards.
ATTTATTTATATTTACTCTTTTCGGTTTTCGATTTTTAAGTAACGTAGTATTTTTTTATCGTTATATAACAGTTATAGCTATGTTTTTCCTCCGATTTTTGGTTTGATTTTTATAATCTAACTAATATTTTGGTCATAATGGTTTGTTAATTTGTTTATTATTTACTTTATTATTTGGGTTCATTGATTTTTTTCTTATTTTTTATTTATTTATTCTATTTCGTCTATTTTAACGGGTGTGATTTGGTAATTTGTTTGGGTTAATTTATTTTACTTATTTTATTGTCATTTTGTTTATTGATTTATTTTATTTGTTTCAATTTTTAAGTAATGTAATAAAAATTTGTTTTCATGTCTGCATTTTGAGATAAGCTCGGATCTTTTATTTAATAATTTAATTTGGTCTGGGAAGTTAATGATAGCTATTTTTTCCTGCAAGCAAAGTTTGTAAGTTTTTGAGTGGTTATTGTAAGCTGATGATCTTTTCCTTATTTTCCAAGATATTTTTGGTGTGATGTGCGTTTTGTTTCTAATTTCCCAGATGTACTTAGAAAGCATTGTGCTGTTCGCATATTTACTATTTGTGAAAGATGTTTTGTGTTTATAATTTCTTTGTTTCCAGGGTCCTTCAGTTACTCCTATGTATACTTTTTCTTCATTATCTGGTGATTTTATCGTGGCTTGGTATATTACATTGTTTAGTAAACAATTACCGTTTAAGGGGCATTCGTTCTTTATTCTGCAGTTACATGTGGGTTTAATTTGTTCGTGTGGTTTGTTGACAGTTTTCCTGTTGTGCTTTTTTATTATTTGTGCCATGTTCTCGGTGCAACTGTAGCTGATTTTTACCGTGTTTTTGTTGAATATTTTGTGTAGGGTGCTTGATTCCGGGAAGTGTTTGTGTAACAGTTTGAAGAATATTTTCCTACGTTTGTTTCTACGTTTTTGCTGTACGGTAGGTTGAACCATATGATATTTCTTTTCCTGTTGGCCTTTTTTGTGTTCTGTGATGAGTATGTGAATGTTGCTGGGAATCCGCTATCTTTTAGGACTGTTTCATAGTCTTTCTTAGCTTTGTTCCTTGGAGGAATTGTCGGAAAGCAATGACACGAGAGTCTACAGGGACGGCGGTCTCATAATCTTAAGAAACTGTAACAAACAAAACACAGACAAAACTAGAAAAGCAATAATAAAGATTTTCAAAAATATTGGATTCGACATAGATATAAAAACTAACCTAAACGAAGTAGATTTTCTAGATGCTACCTTCAGCCTAAGAAAAGGCACATATAAACCATACAGAAAACCCAATGATAAACCACTCTATATACACACACATCTTCCAACCACCCACCTTTTATAATCAAAGAGATATCAAAATCGATTAACCGCAGACTTTCCGATAACCATTTTTTACCAGTGTTCATATTGCAATTTTTGCTGCTATCATTTATGTTTTTACCAGAGCTCATTTTGCAATTTTTGTTGTTATTATCGCATTTCTCTGGCACTCCTTATCATTGGTTCCCATATTTCTATTCTTGGTCAGCTTAAGAGATTTTTGCGAGTGTAAGTAAAAAATTAACTGCACTTTCGCCATAATATATCTTTAGGATTTTTAAACTGCCTTCTGCGTGTGCGTGTTTATAGTTGGTACTGTTGTAGTCACGTGATCTTGCTGATGTTACAGCCTAAACATGGCCGCTCTGTTAGCAAAGTGCACAGAACAGGAACAAATAGCACTAGTCTACTATCGCCGGATTGTGTTAAAAGCCTTGGCTGAATTTCAAACCTTGTCCAGAAGGAAAATAATTCAAGAATCGGTTGCACGGAATGGATTTCGTTTTGCAAATAAGCCTTTCGTGTATATCTTACCAAACATTATTGTTTTCTTTGTTTCATCTGTAAGGCACCAGACAAAAATTCTCGTCTTGGAAAATGCCAATTCTTAATTCCTCGCAGAATGTCACTTTCATTCAATCATTCTCATACCACGATTGTTTTTTTCTATACCTTCTTTTTTTATTTTCTTCTGTGTGTGCGTTAGCACTTTGACACGCCTGTTTTTCGTTTAGCTTTTCTGCATGTAAATCCCATTTTAATTCAACCGATTTATCACAGTCGTGTCACAAACATTAACTCTTTTATTAAATGGATAAGAAAAATATACACGCACAAATACTTGCAGGTCAGTAAGTATATTTATTCCGAAGGTCTTATAAATAAAGTGCTCAATGTTATGAAACAGAACTATAAGTATATATTAGCGAATATACAGAATAAATTCTATATTTTAAATAAACAAGTTTGTATATTCGATTTTGAATTATCATCGCGAGAACGAGACAAACAACGTTCAGAATCCACTCCTGAAGATTGCATTAACAGCATGATACTACTGTGTTATCGACGTTGGATATTATGTATATTCACTAATATATATATATATATATATATATATATATATATATATATATATATATATATATAAGTGGTGTCTCCGGCAGTCGGGCTTGACGGGGTTAGTCCGAGTGAGCCAACATTCAAGTATATCTATTTCAAAAGCAACAAAAATCATTCGTAGTACATCGTTTTCATTCTTAACTTCAAGCTGGATCCAAAATTAATTGTTTTAACTCCGTGCCCCAAACTGCCCGACATAGTACTCGCCATTGATGGTGTGGTCCTTTTGAAGTCAATAATCACAATGTCTTTTTTCATTGCAAAAACCATTAGCTTCTCTGTGAATGAAACGACATTGGCCATCTTTGGAGCAGGTAAGGAGAGGGTGTTTCCATTACATGAATTGTTTCTACGTCTCTAGCTGAAAACGATAAAGCCAACACTTATGCTGGGTTAAGAAACATTCAAGGAAACCAGTTGAGTCTGCCTCAAAGAATGTCAGATTTTTTTCCGTGATATGATTAGACTGATACGCTTTTGACCAGAAAACGTGACAGCCACCGAGAAGAAAACTTCGTCAAGTTCATTATGCAAAATATTCTCAACTCTCACGAAATATGTTAATAGCATTAGCCATTTGAGTTATAGTCAATCACTTGTCATCCTTCACCATATGGGGAAAAGGATCAATATTTTCCTCGGTAGTGGCTGTTGCGTGACATCCATGTCTTGGACCATCTTCAAAATGCTACCTTCTCCTCCTAAATTCAGCTACCCATTTTTCACTGTTGATGAAACTGGAGTAACATCCGCTAATGTAGCAAACATGCCAGCATAAATGTTTCAGGGGATAAACTTTTTTTATGCCGATACTTGATAGTAGCATGATGACAAACTTTGTCTATTTTCAAGACAAGTCGCTACCAGTTATATTTGAAGTCTTCATTGAACAGACAGATATACTTTTTACTGGAAAGAAATTGAAATTAATGCAAAGATTTCACTACTGTAATATCACACCTTCATAGTCAGCCTATGAAGTTTCAACATCCAATGCAGTTATTAATAAAAAAAGAAGAGAAATTAATGCATTCAAGATTTCACTGTAATATCACACCTTCATAGTCAGCCTAAATTTCAGCCCACCATTATGGGAAAAAGAAACAATGCAGTTATTAATAAAAAGAAGAGAAATTAATGCATTCAAGATTTCACTACTGTAATATCACACCTTCATAGTCAGCCTATGAAGCTTTCAGCCCACCATCGTATGGGAAAAGAAACAATGCAGTTATTAATAAAAAGAGTTGAAATTAATGCATTCAAGATTTCGCTATAATATTTCATAGTCAGCCCTATAAGTTTCAGCCCACCATCGTATGGGAAAAGAAACAATGCAGTTATTAATAAAAAGAGTTGAAATTAATGCATTCAAGATTTCATTGTAATATCACACCTTCATAGTCATATGAAGCTTTCAATCCACATCGTTTGGGAAAAAGAAACAATCTGCAAGATTTCCACTGTAATATCATTCATAGTCAGCCTATGAAGCTTTCATTGAACATTCAAAGATTTCGCTACTGTAATATCACACCTTCATAGTCAGCCTATGAAGCTTTCAGCCCACCATCGTATGGGAAAAGAAACAATGCAGTTATTAATAAAAAGAGTTGAAATTAATGCATTCAAGATTTCGCTACTGTAATATCACACCTTCATAGTCAGCCTATGAAGCTTTCAGCCCACCATCGTATGGGAAAAGAAACAATGCAGTTATTAATAAAAAGAGTTGAAATTAATGCATTCAAGATTTCGCTACTGTAATATCACACCTTCATAGTCAGCCTATGAAGCTTTCAATACCATCGTATGGGAAAAGAAACAATGCAGTTATTAATAAAAGAGTTGAAATTAATGCATTCAAGATTTCGCTTGTAATATCACACCTTCATAGTCAGCCTATGAAGCTTTTCAAGCCCACCATCGTAAAAAAGAAACAATGCAGTTATTAATAAAAAGAGTTGAAATTAATGCATTCAAGATTTCGCATACTGTAATATCACACCTTCATAGTCAGCCTATGAAGTATGGGAAAAGAAACAATGCGCCCTTAATGCATTCAAGATTTCGCTACCATTCATAGTCGTATCGGGAAAAGAAACAATGCAGTTATTAATAAAAAGATTGAGTGCATTCAAGATTTCGCTACTGTAATATCACACCTAATCAGCCTATTCAATCGATTGCAGTTATTAATAAAAAAGAGTTGAAATTAATGCATTCAAGATTTCGTAAATATCATAGTCACCTTCATAGTCAGCCTATGAAGGGAAAAGAAACTTTCAGCCCAAATATCACACCTTCATAAAAAAGGTTGTCATGCAGTTATTAATAAAAAAGAGTTGAAATTAATGCATTCAAGATTTCGCTAAAATCACACCTTCAAATGAAGCTTTCAGCAATGGGAAAAGAAACAATGCAGTTATTAATAAAAAAAATTAATGCATTCAAGATTTCGCTACTGAAATTCATAGTCAGCCTATGATTTCATTACCATCGTTGGGAAAAAAGAAACAATGCAGTTATTAATAAAAAGAGTTGAAATTAATGCATTCAAGATTTCACTACTGTAATATCACACCTTCATAGTCAGCCTATGAAGCTTTCAGCCCACCATCGTATGGGAAAAGAAACAATGCAGTTATTAATAAAAAGAGTTGAAATTAATGCATTCAAGATTTCTAACACCTTCATAGTCAGCCTATGAAGCTTTGCAGCCCACCATCGTATGGGAAAAGAAACAATGCAGTTATTAATAAAAAGAGTTGAAATTAATGCATTCAAGATTTCACTACTGTAATATCACACCTTCATAGTCATATGCCAACCATCGTATGGGAAAAGAAACAATGCAGTTATTAATAAAAAGAGTTGAAATTAATGCATTCAAGATTTCACTACTGTAATATCACACCTTCATAGTCAGCTATGAAGCTTTTCAGTAATCGTAAAAAGAAACAATGCAGTTATTAATAAAAAGAGTTGAAATTAATGCATTCAAGATTTCGCTACTTTAATATCATTCCTTCATTTTCAGCCTATGTAGCTTTCAACACGTCATCGTATCGGAAAAGAAATAATGCAGTTATCAATAAAAAAGATTTGAAATTAAAGCATCCAAGATTTCACAGCTCTAGAATCATTCCTTTGATAGCCAACCTATGAGGCTTTCAGTCCCCCCCCCATAGTATGTGAAAAGAAACAATGCAATTATTAATAAAAGCAGTTAAAATTAATTCAAGATTTCACAGGTCTTGCATCACTCTTTTATAGTTTTTGTTGAAATTTTCTTTAAAATTTTCTCTTTCTCGCATGATCAGTTATATTCTTTGCATCCTTCTATAGAATCCCGTTTCTATCGCCTCAAGTCTTCTTTTCACCTTTGAGGAAATTGTCCAACATTAGGACATGTATATTCAAATAGCGGTCTCATCTGTAAAAATGCCACAAATCTGTCTTTTCTCCCTTACCCACCAATTATAAATGAAATAACCGGCTAACCCTTACTCTCGAACCTTGAGTGGCAGCCTAAGTAGGAAAAAACATCGAGTTGAAGAACGTCGCGAAAACAGCTACACCATATTTCCCAAGAAGATATAATAATTCAAAGTAATAAAATAAATTAATCTGTAAAAAGTCATGGTCACCGATGTCGTAAAGGGACTTTTTTTTAAATCGAGTTTATCCCATGCTAGGTAGTAAAGCCACTAAGACAAAAGAGGTTACCAGCTGTGGAAGAATTTGGAACAGAATAATAATTCGAATTACTAATAAATAGGAATGAAAAGAGTAATCCTATAGACAATAGATAGCGATTGAGATTGTATTTAAAACTTTTAAGAAGCTGACTGGAAAGAATGGAGCCACAAACGAGAAGTGCGAGAAAAGAAACTGTTAGTATAGAACCTATGGTTACAATTACATCCAAGCAATTACAATGAAAGTTTATAGAAATGACACAGCTAGGTGACCTTACAGAGGTGGAAAAGTGTCTAATATTGCTGATTCTTTTTTGGATTTTATCAAGGAGTTCAAGGAAAATAGCAGGGGCACCGGACCATATGTGGTATCAATGTTCTAAGCATGGACGAATGGGAAACTTATGATGATAGATTCAGGAGAGAAAGATGGTCAAGCTCGACACACTGAACCAACTTTCTTAGCAGTAGACCAAGCAATGGATTCAATATAGTCTTTCCACTTCATGTCAGCTGTGAATATTAGCCCGAGAAGGCGCAACAAATCACTCGTTTGGAGGTTAGCATCAGCCATACTGATGGAAAGGAGTCTCTCAGATGATTAATGGAGTGAAGTTTAGTTCTGGAGGCGTTAAAATTAACAAGCCATCTTTTGCCCCAATTAACAACAAACTTGATAGCGTTTTGCACATCGGCTTCCATTTTGACCTTATCGAACTGATCAGATTTATTATTGTGGCAAAAAATATTATAAATATATCGTTTATTTTTTTAATTTTTGGGTGATGAGATGTTCATATTTCTTTTGGGGACGAAGTCACTTCTAAAATAGTTTTTTTTTTTTTTCATTTAAATCTCGTCTTCAAATTTGTAAAGAAAATAACACACTCATTCCTAGGCGTCAACCGTTATTGTTAAAAGATGTTGCCTTGATAACTGACCGACCAGAGACAATTGCTGTGATCAGATATTGATAGAGAACTTTATTCGATTGGTGGTGTTTATTCGAGTGTTGAAAGCATTCCATTCAGGTCAGGTTGATAATCGAGTGACGGTTAGTGCGAACTGTAAGCGAAAAGATTGTTTCGGCTAGGATGGAAAATGAGAAATTGCGGGTTTAAAACGTAGCAGCAACCAAACTGCTTTTTGAATCAGGACATCAAAGTGGTTAATAAAAAATGGCTATAATTTGCGAAGGAATTATCAGAAATTAACGAAATTACTCTAATCAAGTGGGCATTAGTTATACGATTTCCAGAGTCCTGCCGGCTAAATTTGATGATGGAGGAATGAAAAGAAATGTCTAGACCGGAAAGGTTATGCCCTAAAAAAAAAAAAACGATACTAATCTGTCGTAGAAAAGTTCATATAAAGTGTGCTTCAACCTTAATCATCAGGAGTAGGTCGCTCTGTTTGAATTGTACATTTCCAGTACTCGATTTCCAGTACTCGATTTCCAGTACTCGATTTAACAGATTCTCTTGCAAAGGATTTTATGTTCAGCGGACATTTTTTTCCCACAGGGCTGAGTTTGTACCAGGGCAATTATTTCTGTGTATTAGTCATTAATAAAATATAATAATTACATTTAATTTTCTTTTATAATAGCAAACAACTTTTAATTATTGTAAAAATAAAGCTTATCTACAGGAACATATTTTTCCATGAATTTAGACGAGATTCAGAAACATTACACATCAATAAAAATCAAAAAAAATTCGTGACCTTTTCTATATATCTATCACACCCTCTAAAATAGCGATATATTGACTGATCGAAACCAAATTTTGGGGAGAAGTGCAAACAGGTAAGCGGGTACAAAGTACAGTTGGTTTTACTAGGGGGCATAGCTTAGTACAATAAATTTTCATAATTTTTTTTTGGAAATATTAAAAGTACTATTATTTAACATACAAAATACTCCACTATTTTTAATACAATTTAATGATTAAAATAACAAATTTGATAAAAATGCAATATTTTTTTTAAATATCTTTTCTTTAAGATTTTATATATAAAAGAAACCAATTTCCAGTTCCTCCTGGGTTTGCAAGAAATATAAAAAAGCTCACAAGGCAAAACGCTTCAAAATGTTGAAATTTAGTTCCAGAGAGAAATATTTACACATGGCCAGTTGTATATTGCATGCTCAAGAGTAAGAAATCCAAAGAATTTTTTCTTCGCTGTTAAAATAAAAAACAAAATTACTTAAAGTTATTGTAAACCATGAAATTCTATAAAATTAAATTTAAAAAAATTAAACAGCGAATTAGGGTTTTTATCAAAGTATTTTTCCAAAGAAAGCAGCTTATTCAAATTTCAATTGATTCGTTTGCGAAATTGAACGAAACGTATAATTTGTAAATCTCGACAAAAAAGTTTCTTGTATCGTAAACGTTCACGTAAATGGTGCTTCAAACTTAATTGCCAGGAGTAGGTCGGCCTGTTTAAATTGTGGATTTTCAATACTCGATTTAACAGATTCTAGAAATGTTTTAACCATTTCATCCCAAGTACTAATGACAAGGACGAGAGTGGTTAGTAGGAGTGAAAAGGAATGTGAAAAATTCAGTGAGTAGAAGTGAGGAGAAAAAAAACAAGAAAAGAACAGGTTTCATGATGACAGATGACAACTGGCGTTGTATTTTAAAGATTAAAGGTAGCAGCGAAGTTAGAAATCGGAAAGGAAGACCACAGGAAAGAAAAAGAAAGTATTAGAATAGAACATACGGATGCATGTAGCTAGTTCAACAGTAAAACGGTGAGACCTAACTGCCAATCTAGTAGCACGTTTAAATTCATGTAGTCAAGTCACCAAAGAGGAACATTCATCAAAACAATTTCCCTAAACTTGTGTAAACGTGAAAAAAGAAAAATGGGAACCGTGAGAAAAGGATGCGCAAATGTGTGATAAGGAGTCGAAAATGTGAGAAGGAGGTGCAAATGGGAAAAGAAGAAGGCGCAAATGTGAGAAGAAAGAAGCGCAAATGTGAGATGAACGAAGCGCAAGCGTGAGAAGGATGTGCAAATATGAGAAGAATGAGGCTCAAAGGTGTGAAGAAGGAGGCGGAAATGTTACAAGAAGGAAGCGCAAACGTGTGAAAAGAAAGCGCAAATGTGAGAAGAGGGAAACGTAAACGCGAGCAGAAGGTGTCGCAAACGTGTTAAAAGAAGGCGCAAACGTGTGAAAAGGAGGCGCAAATGTGAGAAGAATGAGGCGCAAATGTGAGCAGAAGGAGGCGCAGAATGAAGCGCAAACTGAAGAATTCGTAATAATCATGATGTTGATCATCGTTATAATTAGTACGAAATGTTTATTTATATAAATTTATAACATTATTCATTCGTCTAAATATATTTCTTTACAATGAAAAGCTTTACCTGAAAACTAGAATCATGTTCTTAAATAGCCTCACCAGATCAAGACTTTCATATGGAAGTCATGAATGACGCTACCGAGATCAAAGTAATATCAAGTCTCAGCTGTATGCAACCGCTTTTGATCCATGATCAAAAATGGCTTCCAAACGAAGAAAGCCTGTAGGTCTTAGCGACAGCCGATTCTATGAAGCATTAAACATCTATTATTATTATTATTATTATTATTATTATTAATAATAATAATAATAATAATATTAATTTTAGCTCGCGTTTATATTCCTCTTAATTTTTATTAGATGAAGCATTCAATAAAATATTATGAATACAGGCAAAAGGAATTTCTACTTCTGCCATGGGAATTTGATTGATGCCCTGAGGGTGGCGTTGTATTCATTATATGTTATTAGATGATGAAAAAACACTATTATTAATTTTTGACTTGTATTTACTTTTGTCTTCATTTGGTATTTATAGAAACATTTTCAACTATTATCATTAATTAGTAGTAGCCGTGTAAATTTGACGCTTATGCTATTTAAATTGTTTCATTAATCCTAACTGAGTCAGATCAATTACCTTTAGGAATCCCGTGTTGTAAAGTTGGATGAACGAGCGGTATAATGCATAATGGTTCGGAACTGTTAATCGGAGATCAGAGTTCAAATTCCAGTTGAATACGTTATATTCACTTAGGCGCAGATACCCTTGGGAAAGGTCCGAATCCACCTCTTCTCCCCCAGCTTTGGGTTAATTAATAAGTCTTATATCACTAATAACATTATAAGCCTCCCCACCCACACACAAAGTATAAAATAGAATTACGTCCAAAATATTTAGATTGTGGCATTAAATAACCCATATATCGTTTGATATTAATTTCTATTCAACCGACAGGATATTTCTGTTTAATTATTTTTATTCTATTCTTCGAATTCTAGAGTTAAAACTGTAAATAAAATGTCTAAAGTTTGTTTTTGTTCTTTCGATCGTAGCAGTTATTATAAAGAATTACATGATGTCAGTATCGAAGACAAAGATTTTGTTACTTACAGCCTGGCACTATTTCTTTTCTATTTTGAACATTACATTTCAAATTTAAATACAATTATTTTGAAACTAAAAAATTAGTAAATTTAATAATAAATAAAAAAAATAACTAAATAAACAGGTATACTTTTTCAGATGAATTTAATAAAACTTGATTAAATGAATTATTCCTGTCTAAATATACATACCCCTGATGAGTGGATGGTGTAATTGCTGATTGCTGTAGGGTACATCTACGAAACTCTGGAGTCGAGATGCTGAAGGTAACACCAATCAGCTAAGTGAAAAAACTTTATATTGTATTAATTCTCTCTCTTTCTTATATATATATATATATATATATATATATATATATATATATATATATATATATATATATATATATATACCACGGCTGAAAAGTTTGAAGCCACCTCAGAATTAGCATGGGATAAACTTGCCAGAAGAGTGAAAAAAATAAAATAAAATAAAAAGAGCTCTTATAGTCATTGAAAAAAAATGGAATCAATTATCAAACTTATATTTAGAGAAAATTTTACAACGAATGCCAAAGCTTTGTACTGCAGTAATCAAAGCTAAAGGATGATATTTTGACGAGAGCAAAATTATCATAATAAATTTTCTCATAAAAAGTCTCATTTTTTAACCATATATAATAATTTTCTCTTATTTAAAGTACAAAACAACTACTTTTTGGACCAATTTAAAAAAAAAAATTACTGGGATTGGCATCAAATTTTTTAACTGAAAGGTTTGAAAAAGTCATAACTTATTCGTTTTCAAACCATTTCTTTTCTTTCTTTTCCGGTTATAAAGCATCCCTTGGAGATTAAAATGGCTACGTATATATATATATATATATATATATATATATATATATATATATAGTGCTGGTGTTAATAAAACATTGCTCAATGTAATACAACAGTGCTATTAAGTATATATTAATAAACTAACCAAATTACCAGCGCCTTGCTGCGTGTCGCACATTTTTTGTAAGAAAATGATGATTGAATTTAAATCATTGTAATAATTTGTGAAGAAAAACATGCATTTCAATATTACTCAATGATCTTGCTGATGTGACCTTCATCTTCGGGTTTTCTCCTTTTATATTTTGGATAGGCGTCATTTCCTTGTTCAAATTTTAATTTAATTTATATCAAAGAAAAAAAATTCAGTGGGCGTTGGGGCTGAATGAAAATTGTATATACTTATCCTAGTATCCTGGGTAATGTAGTTTCAGAATATATATGTTTATGGGGTGGTATCAGCAAAACCCTAGGTGGAGTTCGATGGACTGATGAGCAAATTTTAACATTGATATGACAGTTGTATTTTGACCATAAATATATATTGTAAGACACTACCCACTGATTGGTGATTTCTTGCTCAATTTGATATATATATTATTTCATTTTGATCTTGCCAATGTGATCTCCATATTCTGGCTTTCTCCCTCTATATTTTGGATAGGATTCATTCCCTTGTTCAAATTTAGATTTAATTTAAATCAAAGAGAAAAAGATTTTCATTTGGAGGATTGTGAGCCTCGAGACCCCCTTTGATCAAAACGAAATATATTTATCCAATGTAGTTTCAGAATATATATGGTAATAGGGGTCTATCTCCAAAACCCTAGGAGAAGTTCGATAACAAATAAACAGACAGTGGCTACAACTTTATATATATAGAGATATACATGTTATCTCTCACCGATAGCACGACTCAGAGTTTAATGCACAACGCAATTTTCAGGTGGTGAGTATAGACTGGCCGTTATGCAATTTAAATTTTCAAATATATATATCTGGTTAACGCAATGTTGGCGCAGTTATATATTATACGGCAATTACAATTTTTTAATAGTTATATATATATATATATATATATATAAAGAAATTTTTGTTTATACATTCTTTTTATAGATACAAATATTTAAGTAAATGCTCTGTTTATAATAAACAGTATTAACAACATTTACCGGCCTAAATGTCCGAGAAATTTTCAGAGAAAATGTACGTGAGAGAATCATGGAAGATTGTAGTTTAAAGACAGTAAAATCGACCTTGCTAACCGAACGATCCTCTGTGACCCAATCGGTTAAGGCACGTTAGGCTATATGACGGTTCCATACAGGATACAGGTTCGATTCTTGTCGGAGTACGAATATTTTTCTATGATAATTTCTCGGATATTCAGACCGGTAAATAAATGTTATTACTGTATATAATAAACAGAGCATTTACTTAATATTTGTATATATAATATAAATGTATGAACATAAAAATATCTTAAAATAATTGTCGGACTTTGTCCATTTCACACACACACACACACACACACACACACACATATATATATATATATATATATATATGTGTGTGTGTGTGTGTGTGTGTGAAGTGGGCGTTGAAAAGTTATTGATCCTACGAAGAAACCCTACCCACCAAAATCCGTTCTGTGATATGGCCAGATTTTGAGTAATTAGTGGGGTGAAAATTACTTTTCAGCACCTTCTCTTGAATATATTTGTGCGTGTATAAATTGTAGTAAATGTGCGTATCTGGGCAATTTAAAAAATTGTCGACATTTGAATGAAGATATTATCATTTGGGTGTGGGTCTAAAAGGCTAAAGAATGGACAGAAGTGATACAGTTTAAACATCCTTTTAAAATGGCTTTGATCTTTATTCTAATTTTCACAGGGAATGTTTCCTAACCTTAAATCTCTTACTTTCATGGCACTCCTTTATTGTTCTTTCTTGCTCTCTTTCTTTTTCTTTTCTTATTTGTTCGCTTTCTATGTTCCTTTCTTGCTCACTTTATTTCTTTCTTTCTTTTTCTTTGCATCTTTCTTTCTTGTACTCTTCTTTTGTTTCTTTCTTTTTTTCGTTGTCTTTCTTTCTTGCACATTTTTTTTCTTTCTTACACTCCTTTTCTTTCTTTTTTTTCTTTGTTTCTTTCTTTCTTTCTTTCTTTCTTTTTTGATTGCTTGTTTGCTGGTTTGCTTGCTCCCCTTTTTCGGTATTTCTTTGTTTATTTCTTTCTTGCTCTCTTTTTTTTCTTTTTTTTGTTTTAATTCTTTCCTTCTTTCTGTCTTCGTTTCTTGCTTGCACGCTTTCTTTTTTCTTCCTTTCGTGCTCTCTCTATTTCTTTCTTTGATTTTTTTCATTTTCTTTACATTTTTCTTTCTTTCTTTCTTTCTTTCTTGTACTCTTTTTGTTTGTTTTTTTCTTTCTTTTTTCGTTGTTTTTCTTTCTTGCACATTTTTTTCTTTCTTACACTCTTTTCCTTTCTTTCTTTCTTTCTTTCTTGCTTACTTACTTTTTTCGGTCTTTCTTTGTCTTTCTTTGTTCGTTTCTTTCTTGCTCTCTTTCTTTCTTACTTTCTTTTTCTTTCTTTTTTCGTTCTTTCTATCTTAGTTTTATTTTTTACTCTCCTTTTATTTGCAATCTTTTACCTTTTTTGTTTCTCTCTCTCTCCCCCTCTCTCCTCCATCTCTCTCTCTCTTTGTCTCTCCAAATCTTTTTCTCGATCTCTTTTAATTGGCTATATTTTGCAAATTAGTCGGTTCGATTTCCTCTGGATGCTCCTCTTCGTTCTTTCAAGAAGTACAAGAATAATATTTACCGATATCTTCAGCAATCCCCGCAACTTGACCCGATTCCATATTTGTGAAGCAGGGAATATCGACCTCATTATTTCTACTGGCAGGGAATATTACTACTGTGTTATCGGAAATATTCTTTTGAATATTAACTGAATTAATTTTAATAAACTTGAATTTAACTGCTGGGCATTAGAATAAATAATAATTTATTCGAAATATTATATATTTTTTATGAACTATTATCTATCCTTTATTTTTGTTCTATCTTTCACATTATCTAGAACGATTATTATGTCTGATGCTAGCCTCCAGGAGAGTGACCCGTTGTGCCTTCTCGGACTAACGTTTTCTGCTGACATGTCGAATAAGTTGTTAGTCTGTTACTAGGAAAGGTGGTTCCCTGTGTCGTAGTAGACAATTTTTTCTCACCAGAATCTATCTTACATATTTATAAGTCTACCATTAGTCTTTGCTTTGAATATTGCTGCCATATCTGGTCTAGTGCCTCTGCTACATATTTAGAAATTATTGATAAAATCCAAAGAAGAATCTGTAATGTTATTGGTCCTGACCGGCATCTCGACTTCAGACTTTTTGATAACATTTCTTCTATGTTACCCAGACTTTATGAATTTAAGCGCAGTGCGAGATTGGTGGCAAGGTCTCATCATTTACTGTTAAAATGGCAAGATATAACCGTAAGTTCTATGTTAATAGTTTCTTCTGTCGCACTTCACGCTGGTAGAACTCTCGTTTTGCTTCCCAGTCAAGTTTGATCTTCAAAAATATAAATGCAATATCAATTTTTATACTATGTTTTCATAATCTTTATTCTTTTATTGTTCGCTCTCCTTAATAGTATTTTTTCTCTCAGAATCTTTAACACGCACTGCGGCCCCGGCTTTAGCTATGCGAATTTTTCACATCCTTTCCAGTAGAATTTATCTCGGCCCCTCGGTACGTATAAGATTCAACAGATTTTATTTATTCACCTGACACAGCTTGTATTGAACAGTGCTGGGTGAAGTCAATGAATTCAGCTTTAGAGAGCTTTAGATACAGAGTCCAACATCATCGGCAGCATTTCTGGATGATGTAGGAGAACTGTGGCATTGGTGATGGTGTTTTCAGTGATAGCTAGATCAATATTTGTCAACTTTTTTGCATGATATCGACATTAGAGACTTGTTGATGATGTTTGTTGAGGGAAGTTCTCAATTCCATAGTCATGGTTAATAACAAACTGAAAAGGTACAAGAATGTCACCCTGGAGGACTCCTGATGCTTGGGGTTAAAAGATTAAAAAAAAATGTTCTAGCATAAATGTTAAATTTAATTGTTACAGACATTGATATTAATGAGAAAAATCAACTGTGAAACTAATTCGTTTCTTCCTTGGAAGAATTTGGGTTCTGGATTAAAAAAAAGATTTATATGACTGAACTGATCTCTGTTGAACTATTCAATATTCTTGTCACTAAAATTGGACCCGCCTATTCTATGGCTGAGAAGGATGAACAGTATTCTTACAGATGAAGACGAAACTTGCAGTAACAGGAATTTGATTCTACAGAACGAAGTTGACAATACCATGGACTGAACATGTGAACATTGCAGAGAAAATGAAAACAAAACGATCAATATTTGGGAAAGATGGCCAAAAGTCAACATTTACTGAGAGTTAAAATGACAAGAAGTTGTGGAGAGCCATGATCCCAAACGTTCTGAAGGAACGCAGCACATAAAAGAAGATATTTAATAAGTATTTTAACAGCAGATAGAAAATGCGAGACCAAAATCTGAAGTATTGGGATAGCGAAAGATGCCTTTTAAAAGATATGCAAAGTATTAAGAAACACGAAAATTTCATTGGACACAATGAAAAGAGAACAGAACTGTTATGTAACATTGTTATTTCTGTGAGACAGTAAACGCTAGACGATCTCATTTGGCATATCAACTCCTTATGGGTCATTTAATGCCGAAATTTAATTTGTAGTTTTCACAGTGGAGGCTTGTATTTCAATAAGTCGTCCTAAATTAGGTTCGACGTACAAAACGTTAGGAACTTGAAATAAGAGTTAATGACGCAGCAATCTAGTTGTGATGGTTGATACTTCAATGTCCGACATCGACTGACTCACTCAACACCACTGAGCCCAACTGGCCACTGCTACTACTACTACTTATTATCTGTGGGAGAGTCTATTACAATAGAATAGGTATCATGGTATAACACTTGGGAGCTTTGAAGTAAAAAAAAATATATGTTATTCTGCTTTCAAAATTAAATACATGGTAGATGATTCTCAGCATTTCTGCATATACATGTTTGTGTGGACATGATTACTAGAGGCAACAATATGTGTATTTTATGGTGTAGTTTTGTTGAAGCTATATTTCGAAATACACTTTGATTTCTTTAAGTAATTGTAGGATATTATGTAGACTACTGTCATGAAAGTGTTGCTTCATAATGCTTGTTTTGTTAGTTGATTTTCTTTGACGTCAAATCAACCTTTATGAGTTATTTAATACCGAAATCTCATTACTTTGAACGCAATTTTATTCTTTCAACTAGAGATATTTTGTACATAATTTTATACTTTCAGAGTAAAGGTATGTTATATATATATATTATAATATTATATAAGTCTCGATCGCAAAAGCGTGAAACTCAGTGTCACAAACTCGCATCAATTCAATCAAATATGTTTGCTCTATCTCTGATATTACTTTCGATCTTTTACATTTGTATGTATATATATATATATATATATATATATATATATATATATATATATATATTGATCCAACCAAATATGTTAGCTCTATCTCTGAAATTGAGCGCTTTCTAATAAGCACCGCGCATATATATAATATATAAATATATATATATATATTACACACACACACACACACACACACACGCACACACACACACACACACACACACACACACATATATATATATATATATATATATGATGAAATATAGTCTTAAAGTGTGCTATACTTATGGGATAAAGTGCTCAATATCAGAAATTGAACGTGTGTAAATATAAAGATGAGCATTGAAGTCAACACTTAGAGGCGACAGGCTGTTTCATGCTAGACGCAATCGTCAGGCCACGAGTGCTGTTATTTTTCTCGGCTATTTATATATACGGGTTAGTGGTGCATTGTGGGTAGTCTATTTTGGCGGTTGATTTTTTTATATATATATATGTATATCATATAACGTATTATTGGTAATTTTTGTATATAAATTTAATGCAGATTTTTGTTAGGGCGTTCACTATTTGCTGGGGACCTGGGAACAACAGCTATTAAGAGGTGGTTCAACACTCCTCAAAACCTGCAGTCTCCTGATCAGAGGCCTTACTGCCGGATGTAATTTATCGTCATAACCATAAATCGGATCAGACGGAAAAGAGACTTGAGGAAAAAGAAATGTGATTTTACAGAAGGATGTTGAGAATACCATGGACTGAACATGTGAGCATCAACGAAGTTTTAGAGAAAATGGAAACAAAAAGGATACATTCCCTATTATTTGCAATTATTTATTACCACTTATCGGCCAACCCTTTGATACCTTTAAATTTTACCCTGATTGATTAACATTGTAACAAATTCTTGACGTTTTTGTCTTTGGTCAGTGTTATTCCTATTTGTTTCTGTCTAGAAAGCAAATGAACTGATACTTATTCCTTTCAAACTTTGCCACACTACCCATGAGCTCCCCGTATTAACTCCCGAGAAGAGAACAGCAATTCAGAAGAGAATGAAGTCATTGATCAAGGTAACAGAAGCACAGGTGAGGAGAGAAACCTATACCATCCCAACCAAAAAGACCTCAACGACCTGATTAGAGATCTTAGTCTCACGTAATCCAATGCCAAGCTTTTGACGTCGAGGCTCCAAGCGGCGGAATTTGTGAGATGAAAGTGTGAAAATCGCAGAGAAAGCGTCAACAGTGGTTTTGAAGCTTTTTCACGCGTCTGCCATAATGTGACCGGTCTGTTCGAGGCAATTAGAATCGTCAGTAACAGCAGCGAATAGCGCCCATTCATCAACAGCTCATCCAGGAGCCTCAAAGCCCGTGCTCCTTCATAACGGGAACATATATCCATCTTTTCCCCTGACTCACTCGCTGCAGATCGAAGAGGAATGCACAGTGTCAAGATCTGGTTATACGCCTTGAAATATGAAGAGTACGGTTGGTAGGTTATCGGAAAATTCAAAATGTCGACCTTCCTGATTGGTCTCCAAGGAGGCTTTACTAAGTTTCCGTGTTATATTTGCCTTTGGACAATACGGCACACAAACTCAGACGGAACTGGCTACAGCTGAGCAAGATCAGTATGGTGAGGAACAATGTCAAATGGGAGGTACTGTTAAACCCAGGAAAGTATTGTTTCCTCCACTGATTGGGCTTTTTGAAACAATTTGTCACTGTTCTAGATAAGGAGTCTGTGACCTTCAAGTACCTTCAAGTCTTCTTACCTAAGCTGTCTGCAGTAAAATTCAAATCCGGTGTCTTCGTCTAACCACAAATAATAAAGATATTAGATTGTAAGGAATTCCCCTAGAAACTCACTAGGACGGAAAAAGCAGCGTGAAACAGTTTTTTCGCAGTGGTTGAGGGGTTTCTGGCGGAAAAATATGTGGAGCTTGTTGAGACCCCGGTGAAAAACAACGGTAAAATTGGTTACAGGAAGTCTGTCAAAGTCCATATTCTTGACGCTCATCTTGATAAATTCAAGGAAAACATAGGGCGGGGCTGCGTACTCAGATGGGCAAGGCGAGCGTTTCCACCGGGATATACTTGACTTTGAACGCCGCTACCAAGGATCGTAAAAACATGAAGGGAAAATATATTCGGGGTCTGATTCGTAAAAGTTATTTACAGTATATAAGCGCAGATCGCAAAAAAACTACTAGTTTCTAATTTTTTTATGGTCTCTCTAGTGTTATCCTAAAATAAACAAATGTTACTTTTGTATCATGTGTCGTTTTGTTCCTAATTTGCGCGAACGAGACTGTTCGCATTCGCCAGTTTCCCCAATGGAAATAGGTAAATTTAAAAAAATATTATTATCCTGGTCACAAATGCAAAGTTTGAAGGAAACAGACATTTTTTTCATATTTTATAGGCGAAAGCAAACAGGAAATAATCCAAGGACAAAAATCGTGTTGAAAAGTCTTATTGTTGGCGGGTGGTTGGAAGATGTGTCCATGTAAAGTGGTTTGTCGTTGAGTTTTCTGTATAGCTAATATGTAACTTTTCTTGGGTTGAGTGTGATATCTAGGAAATCTAATTCTTTTAGGTTTGTTTTATGTCGATGTCAAATCCAACGTATATATATATATATATATATGTGTATATATATATATATATATATATATATATATATATATATATATATATATATATATATATATATTAAATATTTGTGATTATTTTTTGTATTTTTGTCTGCTATAGTTTCTTAGGCGTATGAGGTCGTAGACTGTATAGGTCTATATTTCTGCACGCTCTATTCTTGGTATTGAACATTTTTAACCAAAAATATAGCATTTCTTAAAATCATATTTTATCATATATATATATATATATATATATATATATATATATATATATAGTTTGTTGTGACCAAATAATTGGTTAATCAATAACAAAACAAAAGGTTGCAGTTAAATAGTGCATTGAACAGTAAATACAACAGAAGTGTGTTACATGACTTGAGAGCGTGTGTCGGTTGACCAGCGTTCAGTCTATATCACCGTTCCCCACCGAGGCTTACTTTTCCTACTACTTTATAGTAAGTGGAAGAGTCCATAACATATATATATATATCCTGATTCTTTTGTTCTGTTTTCTTTGTTTTAGTTTATTAGTTATTTTTCGTTTTTTTCGGTTTCCCTTCCAATATCCTCGAATAGAACTTTTTTATTCATCCACGTGAGTATTTTTCCATTTCTTTCCCCGTCACATACAGTGTCCTTTCCTTAGGATTAATAACAACAACACACATGTCAGAAATGAACGCATACACCTAAGAGCGAGCGGATTCACATGGACGCGCGCGAACACACACACACATAGGATTATCCTCACTTTGTTTACTAAGACTTCCATTAGGTGGCGCTGTTTAGGGACTATAAAGGAACGGTATAAAAATTTCCCTTTCTCTTTTTCTCCATCATGTACGAGAAATGGCAACAAGACTATTAATTGCTGAGGATTCAATCTCCGGAGAGCAGATTTCTTAATTTCAAAGAAACCACGTGGACATCACACACACTACAATTAAATACATAAATGTTTGTTTTTTTCTCTCTCGTTTTTAACTATCTGTATAAACGTAAAAATATTTTTCTTTCTTTTCTTTAATATGTCTATAATTTCTTCACGCGTTTGAACGGACATGTGAAAGTGGAAAGATTCTATCAAATCAATTTGCTAAGTCTCCTGCGACGAACATCGGTTCCCTGTGTCGTATTAGGCAATTTTTCTTGCCAGAATTTATCTTACATCTTCATAAGACTACTGTTCGTCCTTGCTTTGAATATTGCTTTGAAAATAATACAATAACCTAAGTTTGTTTATTGCTCATTCTCTTCAAGGGAAAATATGAAACTTTATATAAAAAATGTAAATGAAATAATTAATTAATAAAAAGGACACGTCTCCGGAATGGGGGACCATCGCCTGCTCAAGATAGCCCTGTATGGCGTACTCGCCACTGACCACCGTGACAGAGGGACATCAAAGAAGAGTTATAAGGACTCCCTCAAGATGTCCTTCGGTACCTGCAACATTGACCATCGTCAATGATTGACACTCATTGCTGACCGTCAAGCCTGTCGCCGCATCGTTCACCAGGCCGTCTCCACCTTTGAGGACTCCCGCAGGGCCAACCTGAAGGAGAAACGACGCGGGAGGAAGGACCGGGAAGCCTCAACAGCTATACCAGAGCAGAACCTCCTGTTCCATATCGGCCTTGTCGGCCATCAGCGTGTCTGCAGTCGGCGTGGACAGCCCATTTCATAAATCTTCGTTCGCGAAGCCAGGTCAAGAGAGAGAATAAAAAGGAAAAGATAAAAATATTATAATAGACTAGGTTTGTTCATTACACTTGATTTTAAGAGAATTGTTTAAAATAAATAATGAAAAACCAGAGGATTAGTAAAAAAATAACAAAGAAATTTGATGTGTAAGATTTGTTTTTTTTTGTTTTTTTGGGTTTTTTTTTAACTTTCTAAAAATAGAATGACTGAAAAGGCGCCAAAATAAGGCGGGCTGTTTGTTATTGTACAAAAATTTAGTTTCCAAATTTCAAAAAGAGGTAAACTTTTTGGATTTTTTAGTCAATGAGGAGGGTGACTTTCTACCATGCAAATTAAAATCTTGGATTTGAATCTGGAGCCTATTTGGGGCCTATATAAGGATTCGGTTAAAAAAAATCTGAAGAACAGAATGGGTTCGGTGGTTAAAAGCAAATAACCGAGGTGTGTTTATGCCACCAGTGGATGAAAGAGGCTGTCTGTTAGCAGAAGAAGCAGCAACAGCAGCCGCAGCAGCCGCAACAGCAGCCGCAACAGCAGCCGCAGCAGCAGTCCCAGCGGCCGCAGCAGCCGCAAAAGCAGCAGCAGCAGCAGTCCCAGCAGCCGCAAAAGCAGCAGCAGCTATAAGAACCCAGAAAATAAAAGATACAAATTCCAAAAATAAATTATTGAAGAATTGTTTCAAAAAGAATACGGCGAGATTTATCGCGCGACATTATTGTGGTTCCTCTTTAGAAGAAATTTGTCAAAATCTCAGCGACGCTGGTGAATTTGTCAACTTTCTTAATTTCTACTGTCAAAGAAGTGTATCTTTTTTTGAAAGAATATATGTTGTTCGGACATTTTTTGAAAGGAACTGTATTGTTGTACCTCCTCAAAAGATTTGTCGAATATTGAAAGTATGTAGGTAAATGAAAGTTTTGTAGAAGAAATATTTATATAAGCTACTATGAGCCTAAATCTTGAATTTTTGAGCTGGTTATCTTGCCTTAATAATCATAAGGACCACAAAAAGAACATTTTGCGCAATCTTATTTCTACATCTTAATATGTAGATGTTAATCGAACCTGTAGACGCATATTTTCTATGTAGATGTTAATGTTAATGTCTTCTCAGTGGTTGTAAATTTCGTTCAAATTTCATTTCGGAGTTTCGAATCTTATTTGTAGTTTGAGCCTTAAGAATATTCAAGACAAGAGAAGTTACGCGATCTATTCTCTCAATCTTTCCCCTATAAAATCCTTTTATCATTGAACAATCGCCATAATTAAACTATTGTTACTACTTTATCTACCGTTAATTGTAATTACGTTGAATATAACTGCTTATTGAATGTGGATCTAGAACAATAACTGGTGAGGTAATCTTGTTTAAATTATTAGTTGATATTCTTAGGTTTTCTTTGTATTCATTATTCGCCACTGTAATTATCAACGCTGTAAATATGTTAATCAATTCTATTTAGCCAACATTTTTATTCAATCGTTGACTTCCTCCGGGATTGTGTGCAAGATAAACGGTAGTTAAAACGAAATATTTATAAAGAATTTAAAATGGCAGACAATGTTTTATCTTATAATAAAATTCAATATTACCGCTACTACTATAGGTGTAGATTTAAGATAAAAGAAATACTAGCAAAAAACTAATAATGGTTGGTAGTTCTTCATTTAATAATGTTTCCAACATCTTCTTCTTCTTCTTCTTCTTCTTCTTCTTCTTCTTCTTCTTCTTCTTCTTCTTCTTCTCATCATCGTCGTCGTTCGGAAGGCATCATTCGCAAACCCAATGAGCTTTCGGATTTTGCATTTCCCCTTGCCTCTATTAAGACATTTCCTAGATGTTTCAATTTTTGCATTTGATTAATTTTGGCAAATTCCAGTTTTCAATTCGTATGTTGGGCTCTTCTTTTTGTTAACAGCCAAACATTCTATCTTCTTAGACTTTATATTCAGTCCTTTAAACGTAGCTAAAAATAAGATGAAAGAAATACTTAACAAAAATTAATAATGGCAACGTGTTTCATCTAATAATACAATTCGAGATAATATTATTATTGATACTAGGAATGTAAATAAAACATTTAAAATTAATTAATCCGTATAAAAACATTAATAATGCCTGTTAATGTTTTATCTAATAATTAAAATTCACTATATTACTTCTCTTAATATGAACTTTTTCGGAAAAATATTCGCTTTATTATATAAACTAATAGGTATTTCGAAGTAATTAAAGTTGCTTTCATGGTCCAAGGAATGCTGGGAAATAATCCTTCCGGTTGTTCAAGTTTTTTATTTCTTTTTTTTTTTTTAATTTTTCAGGTTTTCTATCAATCTTTTTTGCATGAATTCTTTTTTCTTAACCGACCTTCGTTTTTTTCTCCCCCCCCTATGCCGTTCTATTCTTTTCATCGGCCTTCCCATCCATCTCTACTTCCGTTCATCCTATTCTTCATTCTAACAACTGCTACGAGAGTTCGCATCAGGCATGATAAGGGGTGAAGGTGGGCTGCGATTGTAGGGACGGGAAAGATGTGTCAAGGTCGAACGAACTATAGCAACACTTGTCCTGATTAAATCATAGAGAATTCACCGGATTTTCCCTCACTCCCACTCTTTCTCTCTCTCTCTCCGCCTCCAACCATCACTTTCTCTCTCTCCCCTTCCATCTCACTCTTTCTTTCCCTCACTCTCTCTCTCTCCCTTCCAACCACCCTCTCTTTACATTTGTTCCTCCGCAATGCTATCCAGAAAATAAAAAAAAAATAGTTGCACAATGGATGAGAACAAATGACTAATTATAAGACATCATACTAACTGAACGCATTAGTTAACAGATATAGGGCCTAGGTACCTACCTACCTATATATATATATATATATATATATATATATATATATATATACTAATAGTAATACACGTTTGGAAAAAAAACTCAGATATCTCAACTTGTAGATATATCAAAACAAATCGGTACCCGAGGAAAAAATTGGAAATAAAAAAAGAATTAAAAACATCCAAACAGGGCGAAATAAATCGTCCAGTGCCTTAAGTCTTTAGTTCAAAGAAGAAAAGAAACCAAGCGAGTAGTAAGACTAAAACGTAGAGTGCTCAATACGCTAAGTAGAGCGGGAATAACTAAAATAATAAGATCCATCCAAGATAACTTCAAAAAACGTTACTACAATCATTTAAGTAGCTTTAATCACGAAACTGACAAAGTACCAGCCTGTCCACATACATATGGAATATAAAACAAGAAGATGGTAGTGACCACTTTTTTAAATGGGGAAATATTTAAAAAATGCCATAAATATAAAGCAGGGTACAAATTTTGTTCGTTATGTATGGAGGAAAAATTAGCAATCGCCATTTATAATGATCCTAATAATTTATTAAATCAATTTGAGATTCTAAATAGGTGAAAACATAGGAAATCCTGCTTATTGGACGAGAAGCTATTTTTTGTCTTCTTCTGTCACGTGGTTTTATCAATAAATACTGTTACATCATTTCCTTTTTGGCCAGCTTACTCTGAAGATCCGTTTAGGTGAAACCTAGGTAGGTTTCCCTAGGTCTTTAGTATTTTAGTTATATATATATATATATATATATATATATATATATATATATATATATATATATGTTGAACATTAAACAATATTGAAAAATTAAAAAATAAAATCTTCAGACACACTGGGTTGTATATTAATATTCTTTGGGTTTTTATTATTATTTCATTTAGTTTCGGCCAACATGGCCATCATCAGGAGAATATTTTCTGCTTCCTGGTAGCAGTGAACTACAGAAATGAATGTCTTCATGGAGAAAATGAACTTTTCTCTGTAGTTGTCATTTGTTTTTTTATCTTTTTATTTTTTTAACATGAATTTTGGTCAGTCCTTGTGTTCGTCAAACAGTCTCTTTTAATTGTTATTTAAGATGGATTCATGCTGCTCTGAATTCCCTTGGTCATTTTGACATTTTTATTGGTTCCTGGAAACGGGACGTGTCTCTGTTAAGTGTGTGTGTGTTATTTGGTTTTCATTATATATGTATATATATATATATATATATATATATATATATATATATATATATATATATATATATATATATTATTAGTATAGTGGCATATATGTATGTATATGTAAATGTAATTATGTATGTGGGAAGATATGTACGCATATAAGTGTGTTGGACAGCATGATTTATTCTTTTGGGTGCTCGGGTATTACCCACAATCTATAAATCTATAATTCAACTAATTTACATTAATCTTAACGGGCTTAAGTTTAAATCCCCCATTACTTATTAATAATATTGGACCCTTGTAGTATGAAAACTATTTACTGTGAATCCCAGGAAAACACACTTGGTGCTTCTATAGGAAACGCCACATAGTAGAGACAGATGTTTAGTTACAAACAGCGAAAGGCTCTAGCCATAAACTCCAACCCCAGACCGCTTGCCCTGAAAACCTTACACACTCTACCTGTCGCTAACACAAGCCCCTTCTCATGAACAAGGAGGACTGACATTGAAAATAAAATTTAAAACAATGCTCCCAGACAGGCACTTATGGACTGATGATAGCGGCGTACAGACCTGCTTGAAATAAATTATCCCCATGTGTAATTTCCCGCCTCATCTTAAAGTAATATGGCCTTACGTATAACATTAGCTCTTGCACTGGGACTTTTTTTGTCAGCCATGAGCAAAAATGTATTCTAAATCACAACTGAAATGTAATTGAAAGAACGTCAACGGCAGAGCATGGATGTAAACAAATCTGAATTCAAAATCGGTGGAGGAGCGGAAAACAGCGCACGAGTGCCGCTTGTCAATTTAAAACAAGAACTTACTTTGTTATGCTAATTTTTATGTTTTTGATTATTTTGTGATATACATATATATATATACTATTTTAAAATTTATTTAAATATGATTTTAAATGTGTTTATTGTTATTTTAGTGTTTTGACTATATATATATATATATATATATATATATATATATATATATATATATAAAAAAATGACAAGTTTCTACTTGTGTTTTTTGTATAATGAAGTGAACAATGTGTTATTATTGGATTCTATGAGATTGCTTGGGAATGGGATATTTTGGGATTCCCATTCTTAGTCGTTCACGAATAATCTGATAATAATACATTCAGAACTTCATCATATATATATATATATATGTGTGTGTGTGTGTGTGTGCGCGCGTGCGCGAAATAATTATTCGTTTAAATATGCTTTATTGAATAGAATGGACAAATATTTTCTGTGGATCCTTTTGGTGAGTCTCCCTGGTACCGAATAAGGACGTTTCATGTTGAATGGAAACTTGGAAAAGCACTTGCCAAAATTGTGTGGAATGTTCCAAATAATTTCAACAATCGTTGGTGATTCGCAATATCAATAAAATGGCTGAGATCCGTTATAAAGGAACATATTGAAAATATTTAGCTTGACATCATTTCAGGCTGAATTTCTTGAATGAGCTGTTATCATTCGACCTCTTTTATATGCGAACGATTATCTCAAGATTTCGGAGGTTGTTCGATCCTTTGTGAGTTCAATCCCTAAGCCTAGCAGTGTGTTCTTGGATTCAGTGGAAACGGGACAAGCAATAATTGAGCAGTACTAAAAATAAGAACTAGACGAGATCTCCCTAGACATGGGCAGTAGCAAAGGAGCAGCCTATCCACATAGATTAAATAAATCTTTCAGTTCAGAATTTAATATATATTAACCGGATCAACGTACACAAGATGAAGGCGCAACGGTCGAAATGTTGTGATAACAACAACAAAGATGAGGACAATACTCCACCTGTAAACAATATTACCTCGACATGTTTCGCTAGTATTACGGAGTCATTAGGAGAACAATTTTATGTGAAAACCCCAATTATTCATTCTTCTTTTTTATGTACCGTGTCCCTTCAGGTTGTGGGCGATCATGATTCTCCCCAACTTCCTGTCTTTTGTAGCTCTTTTTTTTGTTATTTCTCTTAATCCATGTTTTGCCAATCATTTACTCAAGCCTCTTCTTCTATGTTCTGTGTCCCTTCAAGTCGTGGGCGATCATGGCTCTCCACAATTTCTTGCCCGTTGTAGGTCTTAGCAAAGTTTTTTTTTACAACCTATTCTAATCCTTGTTCTAACTCCATTTACACAACCAAATTAGATAGCTTAATTGCAATTTTCCCCTGTCCATTTTGCCTTCAAGAGAGTAGGATGTGTTAAATTTTCTAAGCCGTCTTTTTTCATTATGAGCTCTAGAGAGTTTAACTCTCTTTTTCTGATTCTAATCAAAAATGTCCATTTTGTTTTACATTTTCCGTAAAACTTCGTCATTGCTCACGTGTTCAGTCTATGGCATTCCCAGCATCCTTCTGTAGATGCACATTTCTGACGCCTTGTGTCTCTTCTTACTCTGTGGAGATTGATCATCTTGATTCTTTAAAAGATTTTTTTACAAATTGTCACATTTACTATTTTATTTAAATCGTTCAATCTTTGAAAATTAATGCATTTAATAATATACCTTTGCATAAGCAAGCGCACATACACACACCCAGATACATAGACACACACACGCGCGCGCACAGACACACACACATATCTATCTATTTATCTATCTATCTATCTATCTATCTATCTATCTATCTATCTATCTCTCTCTATATATATATAATTGTGATTTGGGGTAGTAATCGCTCTTTAATACATGTTCTGTTAAACAAGACTTAATGATATATTATTCATTTATGTGCTGTGTTCCTTCAATGCATTGTATTTGATCATGGTTCTCCACAACTTCCTGTCTATTGTTGCTTTCAGCAACGTTTGACTCTTTATCATCTCTCCTTGTTTCTGCTATTCATTCACTCAAACCCATTAGTCACTATTTCCCCTCCTTCCTAGAATATGCCCTGTGAGTATTAAATTTTCCAAGCACACTTTCCACATAATGTGTTCCAGAAATTTCAATTGTCTCTTTCTGATTTTAAGTTTTCTTTCGTCTTGTAATATGACTTACATTGGAATTTTAAAGTTGTATGTTTATTAGATGAAAAATTTTCAGCGATTTTCATCACAAATCTGGACTAGTACTAAATTTCACGATAATTTTATAGTTGCTTTCATAGATTCTGAGTCTATACTACTAGGCCCAGGGATTGAACTCAAAATTACTATGCCACTAAATTTATGAACCGACACATTAATGCACGAAATAATATTGAACCTATAAATTAGAATCTTATTATTCTTTTATTGCTTGCGTGTTGCTGCTGTCACGCTTTACTGCCTTTACCGCCGCTTCTCTTTTGTTGCTGCTCCTTATTCTGATACTGATTCTGAAGTCTTCCTGTCGTTCTCTTTCTTTCTTTCTTTCTTTCTTTCTTTATGATTGCCTCAAGGCATATGAAGGAGATCGGACGTCACAGTGGCCAAAATGTTGTCAGAATAGCAAAAGTACAGATATTAGTCTGCATAACTACTCGTCCCAGAACTTTACACTGGGCAGTGAGTGCAGGACAACTCAACACCGCCGACTCAACACCGCCGATTCAACACCGCCGACCAGAGCGTTGGGACAACTCAGGACCGAGACAACGCAGCACCGGAAAAACATAACATTTTTATAACCAAATAAAAGTAATTTACTAAGTATTAAATTCTTAATTAGTGAATATTTTTCTTTAAATAAGGCATTTGAAAAGGCATTATGTAAATCGTAACGAAATTTATTTATTAACATAGTAAATTCTCATATAAAAATAATTTAATAAAAAAAACACTCGTTTTTAATTCTTTTTTAATAAAGTAAATCGAAAATGCAAGACAAAATGAAGCAGTTTTTTGTTTTTAATTATTTTTAATAAAGTAAATTGGGATGTAATTTAATTTTTAATAATGTAAATCAACATTTTAAAATATTTTTAAAAACAATTTAATAATTTACGATTTAAATTAATTAGAAATAATTACAAACAAAAAACTGGTTCATATTTTACATAATGCCTTTTCAAATTCCTTATTTGAAGAAAAATATACACTAATTAGGGTTTTAATCTTTAATAAATTACTTTTATTTGGTTTAAAAAAAAGTTACGTATTTAGGATGCTAAGTTGTCTTACTCCGGAGTTGTCTTAGTCTTGAGTTATCTCGGTCCTAACTTGTCTCAGTCCAGTATTGTCCCGGCGCACAGTCGGCAGTATTGAGCTGTTCCTTCCCGCTCAGTAATGACTGTAGGTAAACGATTAAGCACAAAGGTGGGCAGAGTATTTAACTACGGCATTCTATGGAACGGTGTCGTCGCCCATGAACAGGTATATCATTATTGATAGGATGGTATTTCTTCTTAGTCCGAATATAAATGAGGTAAATGAATATTTATATATTTCGTGGTCTATTGACATAAATCATTGCAGAACATGATGTTTAATTTATCGCCCTGTTCGTTGCATTTACGATTAGCAATATTTAACTTTTAAAGTTAAAGCAATGCAAAGCTGATTTTGTATTCAGTGTCTAAGTTCACCGACTTGTTTTACATTCCATAACAGAATTTTTCTCCAAATTGCTGTTGATTCTTTGCTTTATTCATGTTTAGCAGTCAACGACTTTGTTAAAGCAACAATTCAGTTTTATTCCCAGGATTTATTATTTATAGTGTAAAAACATATTTCAACCCGCCGCCGCACACAATTACTTGCACCTGTTATTGTAGATCATATGAAAATCTATGTATCTATCTAATCGATAGATCGATCGTGCTATGAAGGACCGAACAATTCGGAGCAACTTGCATGTCGAGGGTCATAGAGGGTGTAAAAGACGACGAGCAAACTGCGCTGATCAATTTGGATCAGTCAAGGGCATTTGACAGGGTCGGTCTGGCTGCTGTCCTGCTGGAAGCTGGGATTGCCACACTTGGTGAGTCATCAATGCACCTCGAGGTTGGCTTTTCTTCGCCGAGTTTTTACAGAGGATACGATTTTGATAGACGCCTTCCCTAACTTTACTACCACTCCTCTCATTTCCTGAGCTAAGCGCTGTCGTAGGTCTGGAAAATTGTCGACTTTCCTCAACGAGAGTCGAGCAACGTTGAGGACTTTTCAGTGACCTTTCACGGCCTCAAAAGGTCTTGAACAATAGAAAACCCTCCATACCTCCTTTGTTCAACCAGTTCGAGGTCCTGACCTCCTCTACCGACAAGGCTGAATGCTTTGCTCGGAAATTCTCATTTAATTCAAAGCTCGACGCCTCCGGTGTACCCATACCAGACTTCCCTCTAAGAACTGAGACCCTATTGAGCGGGTTACACATAACCCCGTCCTTGTTATTGGGTATTATCTCCAATTTAGACCCCCACAAGGCTAGTGGTGGAGATGGCATACCAGACATTGTCTTGAAATGCGCGCCTGAGCTAGCGCCGCCCTCTCTAAACTATATAATTACTGCCTCAAGGAGTCCTGTTTTCCTGACTGCTGGAAGTCCTCATCCATTGTTCCTGTCTTTAAGAACTCTGGAGACTTCTTTGACCCCTCTAATTACCGTCCTATTAGTCTCCTACACTTCTTCGTCAAAGTCTTCGAAGCCCTAATCAACGCCGAAGTGGTTAACCACCTTATCTCACACGACCTTCTCGCAGACAGGCAATATGGTTTCCGCTACGCCCGATCTACAGCTGATGTGCTTACTGCCATCACTGAAACCGTCTACCAAGCCCTTCAAAATAACGGTGAGGCTCGTGCCGTGGCCCAAGACATCTCCAAAGCGTTTGATACGGTTTGGCATGCCGGCCTTCTTCACAAGCTCCAGGGTTATGGTATTACAGGTCGATTGTTTGACCTAATACAATCATTCCTGTCAAACCGTGAATTGAAGGTCGTTCTCAACGGATTCTCCTCCAGTTCCTATCCCACGAACGCAGGTGTTCCCCAAGGCTCCATCCTTGGCCCCACTCTATTCCTTATTTTCATCAACGACCTTCCTGACGCCATAGATTCCCAAGTTGGCATCAACGCGGACAACACTACAATTTACTCCTGCCTCAAAAACAAATCTAGTGTCGCTGACAAAACTAACCTGGACGCTCATCTTGAAATGGACATCCAATCGGTTGTTAATTGGGGCAAGAACTGGCTGGTTAACTTTAACGCCTCAAAAACTAAACTACTCTCTGTTAATCACCATAGAGATCCTTCCCTGCCCCCCATTAGAATGTCTGATAGTCAACTTCTTGAGAGCAACTCTCTGCGTCTGCTCGGTCTCACGTTGACTGCTGACCTGAGATGGAACAAATACATTGAGTCAATTGCTTAGCCCACCGCGAGGAATGTTGGCTCTCTGTGCCGTGCCAGGAAATTTTTCTCCCCGGAATCGATACTTCAAATATACAAATCAACCATTCGCCCTTGCATGGAGTATTGCTGCCATATATAGTCTGGGACACCTTCTTTTTACCTCGGAGTTCTTGACAAGATCCAGAGCCGGATATGCATTATAATTGGCCCTGATCTGGCTTCTCGTCTACAGTTGATCTCTCACAGGCGCGCCGTCGCCTCTCTCTGTCTTTTTTACAAATACTTTCCTGGTAATTGTTCTGATGAGCTGCTTTCACTGGTTCCCAGACTCCATGAATTCAAGCGCCCTACGAGGCTGGCATCCCGCTCTCAACCTTTCACTGTAGAAACTTTTAAATGTAGCCGTCTCTTCTAATCCAATAGCTTCATACCTCGCACCTCTCGCTCGTGGAACACCCTCCCCTATTCCAGTTTCCCTGAGAGCTATATTCAACTATTCAAGTGTAATGTCAATCGACATCTCCAGTTACCTTGATCTATCCACTATCCCTCTCCTCATTCTTTCTTCTATCACTCCTATCTGCTCTCGCTCCAAATCTTCTGCAACCCCCTGCATCCTAGTGGCTTCACGCCTTGCTCGGGGCGTAATGCTTAAAAAAAATAGTGGAGAGGGTTGCGAAGGACCGTCTCTATGTGTGGCTCGGTTTGTCGCTGGCCGAGCTGCGCTATTTCTGGTCTTGGGCGCTAGCGGCGAATTACCTCAGTAACCCTGAGTTTTCGCTGACCTGGCGATTGATTCGAAACGTACTATCTCTCAATGACATGGCCTTCAGATGGGTCTGCATGGATTTGACTGACTGTTACCGGTGTGACCTTAGTTTAGAAATAACAGCTTTGCACGCCTTCTACCACTGTCCTCAGGTACGCCTTTTCTCGGACTATGTCAGCGAGTTGACGGCTCGTATTGCTCCTGATCAACTTGTGCTCATGGATCTCACATATGCGTGCTACAATGTGTCGCCTCCGTACTCTGGGGGTGAAACGAATGGCGGTTCTAACGTTGCTAGCTGTAACAAGAATGGTAATCTGGATGACGCAAAAGGAGGGAATCTTGCGACACGAACGCTATTCTCATCAGGCTCTGATCGGAATTTTTCAGCATCAGCTGAAAGTGAAGATCAGAACTGATATAGAGCATTTGGCGTCGACAGACTTCAGTGAAAGTTGGGTGAAAGTAGCGAGCTTGGTTCGTGTGAAATGGCGTATCCTTGAATTTCTTTTTTTTAAGTCCGCTTCGTCACAACGAGGCGGTTTCCTGTGAACCCTCTCCTAGTTAAGTTAAACTCTCTTTTGTGTAGCTAATGTGAGTGAGTGTCGTTCCTCGCCTGTTCCCGGCTTCTTCTTTTAGTTATGATCCAAGTGGAGATTCCCAAGCTCCCCAGTTTGATTTTGGCCTCCCTTTTTTATCTCGACTGGTCCAGTCTTTGATTTTTCCACGCACACATTTATTTTATCCTTACCGTTTCCCTTAGAGAGTTAGCTTCTTGATTCTGTCTGATGACAAAATACAGCGGCAACTCTTATGTTTGTGGGATGGACGGGTCCTATTAACATCTGCTATTTTCTGTTTTACATTTGTTATATTTTGTTTGTAATTGGGATTCATACCCCTTCTTCTCTTTAATATCATTTGTACATAATTATTATTTATGTTTAACGTTGTTATTTTTTATAGATACAAGTTTTAAGCAAATGCTCTGTTTATGATATGTTTATTTAATACTGTTTATCATAAACAGAGCATTTCTTTCATCTGTATCTAAATTTTTAAATCATGGGGACCTCGTCCATTTCTTTTTTTACATAAGAAATTTGTACATAAGAAATTTTTTTAAATCATGGGGTTTAGTGGTCTTGTGGTATATGTAGGAGTAAAAAGGCGAAGGATGTCTTCTTTTGGTAGATGTGTTACTTGTAATGAATTAATGGTTCGTGAATCGGATTAGTTAAGTATAGGATAGTTAATAATGACCAGCCTCAATCCTCTCCCCACTTTTCTGGCCTTGTGCCGCAATTATTGTATTTTACAATAATAAATATTTACGCCATTAGCAAATTGAAAAATAAAGCTTCTGAAACGTTTTTTTTTTTTGCTTATATGGTACATTTTTAAAAAAAATTTTGGGTTTGATGGTGACCGTTTTCAAGAACTAAAACAAATGAATGCCTTTTTCATTACTTTTGAACAAAAGTTTATCGATTTATTAGATAAGAACATAGCGTTACAAAATAGTCAATCTATATCTATAAAACAGAAGATGTGTGTGTGTCTGTCTGTCTGTGTGTGTATGCTATTTTTGCACGTCCACATTTCTCGACCGATTTCGATGAAACTGAACACACATGTTGCAAATTTACCAATATAGGTTAAAACCAACTTTTCAATCTCCAGACACTCCGGGGTTTGACAGAAAAATCGATAAAACTGAAGTTGGGTACAACATTTTGCAAAAACCAAGACAAAATTCCACGCGAACAAAATTTGTACTGGTCAGCTGATGTTCTTTGCACTTAATGCAAAACATCAGCTCATGTTACAAGGTTTTTGTTGTGCTTGATGCTTTTCCTGTAACATTGGCTTCACACAAAAAATTGCAAAAAAAAGTGAAATCGGATTTTTTGTACTACTTAATAAAATCTTGCATAACTTTCTCATTTTTTATCCGATTTTCCTCAAATATGTCGCAAGAAATTTGAAATTATGCAAGAAATAAGAGTCATGCTCACTTTCTCGCGTATAACGGAAAGAAAAAACACGAAAAACTGTTAAGAAACACGTTTTTTGCCATAACTTCCTGGTTTTTCATTCAATACTTTCCAAATTTGCCATGTAAATTACATACGACGCACAAATTGTCTTATATGAATATTTGGTTTAGATTATTTCAGTTCTGCGACAAACTAGGTCCAAAAACAGTTTTTACCATTTAGCCAATAGTTTCTTCATCTGATTCCATCCTAAAATGACATTCTAACAACCTTTGGTGCAAAGATTGTTTGAGAAGGATTATTGAAGCGTTAAAAGGGAAAATTTCTCGAAGAACATTTTTATTAAACCCAGCTTTGCAGCAAACGTGCGAAGAAAGAGCGGGGCGTTCATGCGTTTGTATTTGCAGTTGAAACAATCTCTGGCACTTCATCCCTGTTTTTGTTTGATTATTAGATTTGTGAACAATGCCATACTATTTAATAGTTATTACGGCCATAGGAACTTTAATGAATATTTAAAACATTGAAACAATTTAACCCCGAGCAACGACCACACAAGAAGCATTTATCGATGGAATTCCTTTATTAAGAACAATCAAACACTTGCGATGGACATACGTAAAAAGATGAGTGGGGTGGGGAAAGCTTAGTATACCAACGGATGATGCATGCAAGCAAGGACGCAAACAGGCATTTCTATACAGGGGGTGAGGTTATGCAATTGCAGCCATGTAGATCCGGGCAACGCCAGTAACTCATATATATATAGTATATATATATATATATATATATATATACTGTAAAGCCAGAAATGTTGTCAGTCTGTAGAAGTTTGAAAGAAATGGCATTTAAGCAAGCTGTAATAAAGTGCTCGATATCACAAGCAGAGCATTAATAGGATTGGTACAAATAAAATTAATTTTGATAAATTTTATTTGTAATATTCATATATATATATATATATATATATATATATATTCCTTTAAACGTTATTTTTAGTGAATACCCGTATTTGAGTAGACGCTCCATTTATTTTAAACACTATTTTATTTCGTCTACCGCCTACACATTCGAGTAAACTTATATATATATATATATATATATATATATATATATATATATATATATATATATATATATATATACATAAAGTTAAATCGCGCAATTTGTAAAAAAATATATTTTAAAGAATCATACTTCACTATCTATCCTGTTGTACATCGCCGGCTAATGATCCTACTAATGCATCTATCCTGGGCAACACCGATACACCTCGCCAGCTTCCGATCCTTTAATGTATCTATCCTGGGCAACTACAGTGCACCTAGCCAGCTTCTGATCCTTCTAATTATCTATCCTGGGCAACAACAGTGCCCAGCTTCTGATCCTTCTAATGTATCTATCCTTGGCAACATCGATACACCTCGCCAGTTTCCGATTCTTCTAATGTATCTATCCTGGGCAACAACAGTGCACCTCGCCAGCTTCTTTAAAAATAATTCCTTTTATTTCCGACGTAATTCGTGAGAGTGACATTTGTCGCTGTCGAATGGCGCACCAGTCTGTCGTAATTTTTGTGCTTTCTCATCAGCTTAGTGTCTCCTTTGCTGTTGACAATATCGGAACTTGATTTGAATCAATAAAATCAAAAATGGCGTGGCAAGATATGTGGGCAGGGCAGAAGAAAATGACGATCGTTGCAAAAGACTAGACCGGATGCACTGTATTGTCGACCGGCTTTGTCTCAGCTTAGAGGGCAGACATTGAAATCACATTTCTGCAAATATAATTTGGTTTCTTCTGACGACAACCTATCGTTGCAGATTTATCATATATTATATGGTGCATCTCTTCAGGTCGGTGACGATCATGGTTCTCCCAAACTTCCTTTCTATTATAGCCCTTAGTAAAGTTTGTCTTTTTGCTATATTGTCTAATCCCTGTTCTGCCAAACATTTAAACATGCTCGTCATGATAGAACTGAGACCAACATTTCTTACGCAAAAAAAAAAACGATTACATTTTGCCGGCCATTGTTACGAAGCGGAGAGAAAAATCGTCTCATTCTTGGGCATCCTTCTGGAAGTGACTATTCACGAAAATTGACTGTCACAGACACGATAGCTCGATACTCATGGTTGGACATTGGGTGTCTGGGGAAAAATGATTGTCAATGGAGTTCTGACCAACCGTCTTCTTCTTCTTCTTCTTCTTCTTCTTCTTCTTCTTCTTCTTCTTCTTCTTCTTCTATGTGCCATGTCCCTTCAGAAAGTTTGCAATACTTGCTCTCTACAAATTCCTGTCCTTTTTAGCTCCCAATAAATTTTAACTTTTGATTTTCTTTCCCTTGCTCTGCCATCTATTCACTCAAGCTCGCCAGCTAGGTTATATCATGTTTTCTTCTGTCTTTCATGACTTCATTCCGTCCTGTGAGTATTTAATTTTCAATGCCCCCTTTCCTCATCATTTGCCATACAAATTTAACTTATCACTTCTTTATTTTAAATATTTGTTATTTTGTTGCCATTGTCTCTAGAACTTCGTCGTTCCTCACATGTTCGGTGCATTGTATTCTCAGTATCCTTCTGTAGAACCACATTTCTGTTGCTTCAAGTCTCTCTTTCATCTGTGAGGATAATGTCCAGCAGTCACTGGTATATAGAAGGACAGATATTACGTAACAGTTCATTACTCATTTCTTTATTTCTAAAGAAATTTTCCTGTTTCTTAATACTTTGCTTAGATTTAGGAAAGTACTTTTGCTATCCCAATGCGAATTCGGATTTTAGTGTCGCACATTCTGTCCTCTGTTAAAATACTTCCCAACTATTTAAATTGTTGTACTTTGTAATTCGCATGATGGATTGTTCCTTTTGATGACAACCATGCATTTTGTCTTCTTGCAATTGATAGTCCTTTCTTCACGCTTTTCTTTCACTGCCATCTGATACAATAAAAATAATATTTAAGTGGTGCACGTTGTCCAGTGTACTAACCTCATAGTTTTGCACAAAGCATTCACTTACGCGCAAATACTTTTAGAAAGGGTATGGATTTACTTCTCCCAGCTATGGGTAAATAACAAGATAGACTGGCCCCCATGGAGAAGGAAAGCTCTGAATTGAAACCAACCTAGAGTTAATTGGCATGCGTCAGGATAGCATACCCAAGACACACCACTGCTGCTACGGTTGCAGTATATGTGTGTTACCCTTACCATCCAAAGTGGGTACGGGTCTCGTGATCGTTATATATATATATATATGTGTGTGTGTGTGTGTGTGTGTGTATGTATGTATATAGTGCGATGGATAAATTGTCGTCTAAATTAGCAGTCGTGAAAATAACACATCTTGTTTTAACAGATATATTTACCAAAATTACACAAAAATATCTTGAAATACTAAAGAGTAAAATCTATTTAATAAAACCACCATTGGCTTCAACCACGGCCTTTCAGACGACTTCGGAATCTACCGCAACTCTTCCGGACGGTTTCCTTGTTTAGATTGGTGAATGCTGCCATAATCCTTGCCTTCATCTTTGGTGTTACAAGGAGTTTTGTTGGTCTGTAGTTCAACTGCGCCCCACATATAATAATCAAATGTTTTGCTGTCTGGAGAGTTAGGTGGGTAGATGTAAGGGGTGATATGATCGCAAAAATTGTTTGACAGCCATTACCGGTTTTACCTCCTTGTGTGGCAGGTTTGAGAGTCCTGTTGCCAGACATAGGGTCTTCCAGCAGCCACCTTCTTGATCCAGGGCAGCACTACCTCCCTGAATATGGACCTGATTGACTTAGAGGGATCATTTTCAATCATGGACTTGATCTCAACAAATTCGGGACTTCTTTTCTTATCAGAATGATCAGAATGAGATATCAGAGATACCATACCTTCGTAATCACCATTAGACTCATCCATTTCCGATTACTCTGCATTATCGTCAGATTGACAAACAAAAACTCTAAAATGTTCGTATTGGAACTTCCGGCGCGAAAGCCAAGCAGAATTTCGTCATGGTGCTTTTTTTCTCACAGACGATGTTCAACTGACCCTACTATACTCTACTGTCGACAAAATCAAAAATAAACAATGCGCATTTGCGAAATTAAAAATTTATAAAATGTCGACAATTTACCCATCGCACCCTGTATAGGTTCAACGTTTTAGGTATTATGTTCACATGGCTTTGTTGTCTTTGGTAACCTTCTGGAAATTTCAAACCGAGCGCACTTGAATCAATATAGGAGAGTGGATTTTTATTCCGATGACCTATGTAGACATTAGGCCGAGTAAATCTATATTATAAAGAAAAACTTGACCGCCACATACTGTCTGCATGCGCGTATGTAAAATATATGCCTATGTCTTTGTTGTGCCTGAGTGACATGCATGTATATCTGTATCACTGAAAGTATGCACATGCAAACGCGCACATACACATACACTTTGACTAAGCTGAAAAAAGTCACTGGAATAAAACATTTCCCTTCTACTCAGTCTGGGCAACATCACTACCACCACACTGAACATACACAGAACACACACACTCTACTAAGCTGATAATCGAATCATCCTTGATAATGGCTAAAGGTATAGCCGAAAGCGCTCAGAAATACAAAACATTCGGACAGTTCTTACACACCCTTTGTCCAGAAAAGAAAGCTCTTGTCAGAACACAAGAAAATTTAAATAAAAAGCTCAACCGTAGTACCTTGTCTGTCGTTTTTAATGAAACATGCATAAAGGAAGGATTGCTGCCTAAATATATATATATATATATATATATATATATATATATATATATATATATATATATGTTGAAACTTGACTAATGCATGGAATAATAATACAACACAAAATGTACTTAGAACAAAATGTATTGAAACAAGAAAGTGTACACAATATTTACATATAGTCTTTTGTATATTCCTGGGAAGACCGTTCCTGGAGAATGTGTTGACTTAATCGCAGTCGGGCAGAGTCTCTGGATTGAATCTCTTGATTCCTCTCTTCGTCTTCCCGGTACCAACCATATTTATATAGTCGGTACTCCACTATGCAAATTAGGTGGATCCTACCACAACTATATATATATATATATATATATATATATATATATATATAAATACACATATTGACAAAAACAAAACTGCTCACGGGCACGCACGACCCCTACACAACGTAGGAACTGTGTGTGTGTATGTATATGTATATGTGTGTGTGTGTGTACATATGTGTATACTAATTCCTATATATATATATATATATATATATATATATATATATATATATATTACTTAAACGTTATCTTTTCGTGGATACCCATATTTGAGTAGAATATTTATAGGTAAAAAGTTATCAGTATCAGAGAGCATATGTAAATTTAAGAATGGGACCGGCGAACGAACCTGGTCTCTGGTCGGAGCTACAACGCCAAAACTGAAATCCCACATACCTGCTCAGTTTCATATACACAACGTAAACAAAGCAATTTCTGAAGAATAATGGATTTTTTTTACTTATTAACCCGAATGATTTTATCTTTAAACGTTATTTTATTGAATGCCCATATTTGTTTATCTATTATTTATTTATTTTCGTCGACTGGCCTAAAATAGGCGCTATCTGGCAGGACGCGAACCTGCGTGTCCCCTTAACAGGAAAAACTGCTGTTAGATCCAATGGACTTTAGACCGTCCTGGCCATAGAGTGCGTCTACGATCAAGTAAATTTGATTACTGGCTTATAAACGCAAATCCTTCTCTTTAATAAATAAACGGAGCGTCTACTCAAATACGGGCATCCACTAAGAAAATAAAGTTTAAGGAAAAATATGCCGGATTAATAAATAAAAAGCTCATCAATTATTATATATATATATATGTATATATATATATATATATATATATATATAAAGGACTGGTGTATACATAGTGAATTCCGATAAGCAAAAAATACGATTCTTAAAAGAGTGCTCAATAGAGAGTGGAGCAAATATAATTTATTCGAAAATTATAAAATAAAAATAGCCATTTTGTTTCAATACTTCTGGTGTCTTATCAAGTGATGGCGTTGAATAGAATAATATATATATATATATATATATATATATATATATATATATATGTGTGTGTATATATATATATATTCCTCACCAGTAGCACAACTTTTATGCACAACCCAATCTTACGCAGTAACTGAATATTGTGTTGCGTATGAAATTCCGAGTCTTGCTACCGGTGAGGAAAAAATGTATATTTATTATTAATTTATTGCTCTGTTTTATTACATCGCGCACTTTATTTTATTAACACCAGCACTCAACGTGCAATATATATATATATATATATATATATATATATATATATATATATATATATATATATATATGTGTGTGTGTGTGTGTGTGCGCCATTTTTAATTTGCTAGGATAATTAAAAATGTTTCAGATCATTGATCTAGCAGTTCAATTAGGTTCGATTATGTATGTTCAGTCGAAAATATGTGAAGATTTGCGAGAAGCCCTCAAGAGATTTCAATGGATAACGAT
Source organism: Acanthosepion pharaonis (assembly GCA_903632075.3). Lineage (NCBI taxonomy): Eukaryota > Metazoa > Mollusca > Cephalopoda > Sepiida > Sepiidae > Acanthosepion > Acanthosepion pharaonis. The sequence goes on along the minus strand of CAHIKZ030000954.1, from coordinate 676,074 downwards.
TTATATTTTGTATGGAAGTGGGAGTCGAGATTTTATCTCGAATTCTATTACAGCATATGTGGTTAAATTTAGATTATGTACATCAGAAAATACGAAATATACAAGGAGGCTCAACATTGGCACTTAGGCTACTTGGATCTAATAAGCTCGATCCCCGGTCTTCCTGGGCTGGAATCAGACTCTTTCTGAGTGCAATTTGAGTTCAGTCGTTGCTCCTTTGCTGACACTTCTGTGCTAGAAATATATGCACTCTTTGAGAATCTGTAGTAGTATTTTACTTGTTTCTTTTCTGGCAAAGATGAGAGTGTAGTATCTGTCCCATCTACAGTTTTTCAGAGCTCAGAAACCAACATAATATTATTAAGCGGAAAAAATTTAGAGATAATAAAGGATGGCATGAAACCGACTGTCACCGCTTGGTGTTGATATCAGAGGCCAATTTTACATATATATATATATTGTATCCTTGGGCAGCAAGCCCTGTTTTATACAAATTTCATTAAAAACGACTAACAAGGTACGCGGTTAAGTTTTTTTATTTAACTTTTTGGATGGTTCTTAAAATTTTCTTATTTTCTGGACATAAATTATGTAGAATTTATCCAAATGTTCTGTATGCCTGAGCGCTTTTGGTTATAAATACCTAAGAGTCAGTTTTACGACAATAAAATATCCGTAGATGTTTTAGGCATTATCAAGAATGATTTTATTTTTATTTTTAACTGAATGCGTAGATTTTGCAGTTTTTTTTTATGTATGTATCTAGAATTATAAGAGTTATAGTTTTATTTTCCCAACACGGTCAACTCATTGTGGCCATGTTCATAATTGATGTTATTGAGTGTTGATTATTCTCAATAACATATCAATATTGAGAAAAAAACAGCCCTCAAGAAAATTATAAGAACACAAGAAAAATTAAATAAAATAATTTAACCGCAGTACCTTGTCAGTCGCTTTTAATGAATATATATATATATATATATATGAAGAAATATATTCTTAAGGTGTGCTATATTTATGGGATAAAGTAGTCAATATCAGAGATAGAGCGTATGTAAATATAAAAGTGAACATTGAAGTCAACATTTAGAGGCGACAGGCTGTTTTATGCTAGACGCAGGTGGCCTGACGATTGTGTCTAGCATGAAACAGCTTGTCGCCTCTAAGTGTTGACTTCATTGTTCACTTTTATATATATACACACCTTCGCGTATCGTCCTGTGATAAACTTTATCAAGGCAAATGTAAAGATTTTAAGTTACACGGAGGCAAAATTCCTTGATATTTGTAAGTGCAAAATCTTGCGCAAAGAGATCTCTTCACCACGTCCAATAAATACTCGACTGGACTGATTTTTAAAATTACTAGTCCTTAAATGTATTTAAATCGCGACGAAGCATTCGACGTTGAGTTTACCAGTCAATTCCGCTTACATCCGGAAGGTCAGAGCCAATTCAGGTTCCCTAAAATCCCTCGATACCAATATGGAATGGCCACCAGCCTTCATAGTGCCTTGTTGACAACCGAAATCGATAATTTCTTGAAGATCACCGTCATACCTAAATCATACCATCATCCTTAAAGAACCGAAATTTGGCATACATCGGACTACGCCAAACGTTGCCAGCCGTCCAACATCCAATTAGTGATGTTACGATCCGTGTTGAGTTTAAAAATATTGTGTCGACGTGTTAAGGGCACCATCGGGAGTCTTCTACTTCCATATCTCATGGAAAGTTAAGAACGCTGCACGGTCTGCAGTGGATCTAAGATGGCTGCGTGAATATTTAAAATTGTGCTGCAAATAAAATATGCAATATCCACAAACATAAATTATAAGAAATAGCCAAATGGTAATGATATTCAATCACGACAAAAAATACATGGTTGAAACAACAAATTAAATTTTATATACACAATTTACAATTTCTTTGTTTGTAATGATGTATGCAAAGGTATATTTTAGAGAAAAAGTTCTTTGCTGTTTCGGAAATGTTCAATGTCTAAAAAGTTGTCTGCCTTTGATTGAAAGGTTGAATTTAACTTAGACAAAAGATTTTTCTGGTCCGTCTGGTAACTCCTGTCTGTTAAAAAATCATAACCCTTATATCAAATGTCATAACCCTAATATCAAATGTCATAACCCTAATATCGCATTCTTTTTGGTGCAGCCTCGCTCCCAACAACCGTTACGTATGACGTCACCATAAACTATTTGAAACTTTCAACTTTACAAATAATACCAGAATATGAACAAATTAATTCACCTTAGCACACAGACAGCACATCGGTTCCTGAAAATGACTGAAATGGTCGGAAGTACTTAAACAAACAACGCCACAACCCGAACTTTAGACTGTCTATCCACAATTACGATCCCATTACTCAACACCTTATTTTAAAATTGGAAAAATACAGTAAAAAATTAAAGATTTTTTTGTTACTTTGTTCAAACATGTTTGGCTGAATACTTGCTGAGTAAAAATACATAATACACACACACACACACACACACACACACACACACACACACACACACACACATATATATATATATATATATATATATATATATATATATATATATATATAATACATGGCGTGTAGTATTATGTATATTTATTAATATATATTTAATATACACTGTTATTTAGCAGTGAGCACTGTTTCTCTTACTCTACACACACGCACACACGCACAGACACACACACACATATATATGTATGAGTGTGTATATATATATATATATATATATATATATACGTGTGTGTGTATGTGTGTGTATGTATGTATTTGTTGATGAATACTTACACGTACATTTCTTTATATTCATCCATTTCAGTGTGTATGTATATATATATATGTGTGTGTGTGTGTATGTGCGAGTATGTGTGTGTATGTTTGTGTGTAGTGTGTGTATATATATGTGTGTATATGTATTTGTTGATGAACACTTAGTATATTTTATAGTCGAATGTGCTCACTAGAAAGAAAATTTTAATCATAATCTGCGGATAAATTTCCACCCGTTGTGTCACCTTAGTGATAAATCATGGTGACATTTATTTGATGACGATGCAATTGCAAGACCATTACTAAGTGGAAACTGTAAATAATTCGAGTATAATCGTTCGTTAGTTCATGAACATGATTCAAGATATGGACTCAGCAATTCTCTTTTTCTCTCTCTTATGATGGCTGTCGATTCGTTATGAATATGACCATCGCTGACAAGTTATATCCATACTATTAGTTTTCGTCGGAACGACAATGCCACTTGAAGACAGCGAGTGACCCGCAATACTAATTATAGGCGCGGCAAACAGACTTGATATGTATAGATCCTGGCCTGTTTTATACATTCTGTTCGAAGATTTTACTTGGGTTTTATTTGGCGAATGAGATATATATATATTTATGCATGTTTCATTAAAAACGACAGACAAGGTACTACGGTTAAGCTTTTTATTTAATTTTTCTTGTGTTCGAACAAGAGCTTTCTTTTCTGAACAAAGGGTGTGTAAGAACTGTCCAAATGTTTTATATTTCCGAACGTTTTCGGCTATACCTTTAGCCATTATCAAGGATAGTTCGATTTTTCAGCTTAATTGAGTGTGTGCGTTCTGTGTATGCCTTAGTTTGTGGTAGGGATGTTTTTAATTTCCAAATACGGTTAGCACATTGTGGCTTTGTTCGTAGTTAATATTGTTAAGAGTTGGCTTTTTCTTTTTTATTATTAAAGCTTCCATTATTTTTAGTCTTTTTTGCAAGTGGATGCTGTTAATATATTTGTGTTTTCTACTAGTATGTTCCTAATGGAATCGCGTAAATCTGTGTGTGTGTTTAAATGGGTTCTAATGGAGCTGTGATCAGATAGGTGTAACGTAAGACGTCTGGATAAGTATATGGTTGTGTAGCCGATGTAATTATTCCGGTTTGATCAGGAACACAATTCCTTAAGGGGCATTTGAACTCATAGATAATGTTCGTTCTTTGTAATTTTGACTTAGCTGGTGTGTTGTTATTTTTGAGGATAAGGTTAGCTGTCTTAAATTTTTTATAATAGATAATAAATTTGATTTTTTTATTCGGATCAGTTGGAGTAGTATATTTCTTTATAATATACCTTAGAGAAGATTCATCTTCTTTGTAATTAATATGCATTTGTTTTTTGTAATAAATGTGTATGTGATTTTTGGCTGTATGTATTACTTGCTTTGGAGAGGAATAGTCTCATTTGGTGATCTATAAGGTAGTTAGGGAATTAGTTATTCCTCCCCAAAGCAAGTAACAACGATAGCGAACATACAGCCAAAAATCACATACACATTTATTACAAAAACCTCCACACACACGCACACACTTATTACAAAAACCTCCACACACACACACACACACACACATATATATATAGGTATATATATGTATATATATATACAATTTTTGTCTATTTATTTTAAGTAAGTTCCTTTCATATTGTCTGATAAGCTTAATAACATTATCATTGAAAGACGAAAGTAAATCACCATATTGATACATGTTTAAATCCAATCTAAGCTTTCGGCTTACATAAGCTATTATCAAAGATGACAATTACTTTTCAATATATCAACCAATACACGGAACAATAATTATAGTCTGTTTTTGTCACATGAAAAATGTCAAAGCAACGACAAACTCGTGTATACGAGACGCGGAAGCGAAAATAGCGTCGAAGCTCGTGACGTCACACATGACCACGCTAGATTGAAAACGAGAAGTATTAAGTATGGGAAGCCGTTGTCTATATTATTTAATGAAACATGCATCACTGAAAAATTGCTGCCTAAATATACGCAGTATACATATATATATATATATATATATATATATATATGTATTTATTAAAGACATTTTTATGTTTAACGTTCTTTTTTATAGATACAAGTATTTAAGTAAATGTTCTGTTTATAATAAACAGTATTAAATAACATTTACCGGCCTGAATGTCCGAGAAATTTTCATAGAAAATATTCGTCCTTTGACAGGATTCGAACCTGCATCCTATACGGAACCGTCATTTACGCTGACGTGCCTTAACCGACTCGGCCACACGCTCCTTTGTGGCCGAATCGGTTAAGGCATCAGGAAAACAAAATGTCGGCGCTTAACGTTAAAGTAATAAAATCTTTCGGATTATTAAATAAAAATGCATCACTTATTTAGAAATATCTTTGTTTACGTTAGGATAGTAAACTGAGCAGATATGAATGTTCGGAAAGTCTGAGAAAGATTTCAGTTTATAAGACAATATTCAGCATTGTAATTTTTTTCATATAGACAAAAATACTCACTACAAAGATGCAACTTCATTTCAGTGCATTTAAAATTGCACTTCGACTGGTGATTTTGATTCTCACCTGTCGAAGTGCAATTTTAAATGCACTTAAAGGAAGTTACATCTTTGTAGTGAGTAAATTGATTTTGTCTGTATGAAAAAATTATAATAAATAATTATTGCTCTACTATCGGTATTGAGACCTCTTTTGAATTAATGTAGTGAACGTTAGAATTTATATATTATTTTTGTTCTCATTACATTCCGATATATATATATATATATATATATATATATATATATATATATATATATATATATATATATATATATATATGTAAAAGTGAGCATTGAAGTCAATACTCAGGGGCATCAAGCGGTTAACTTCAATGTTCACTTTTATATTTATATACGCTCTATCTCTGATATTTAGCACTTTATCCCATAAATATAGCACACCTTAAAACTATATATATATATATATATACAGGTACGATCAGAACTAATAGAGTACACTTCCAACATTCGTAACATTTAATTTAAAAGAGGGGTCAGTACATAGTAGAGCAATATTATTTAGTTTAGTATATTACAACAAAAGCATGTAAGAATCGCTACACAATTGCAGTCGTTTTTCAACATATAAAGATGCGTTTCCTCAGACGATAGTATATTACGGCAAGTGAACTATTAGTTTGGTTTCAAAAGCAAAATACATCTCAATTTAAAAAAAAAAAAAACTAAAGGCTCGTGG